>NDFZ01004871.1:0-53638 GCA_002192655.3 Mamestra configurata
TCTGGATTCAAATTGTCAGTATAAGATGTAGTTAGTAGTAGACTAATCAAACAAGCCATACTTTTTAATCGACTTCAAAAAAAGTAGGTTTTTTATGTTTGTTACCTCAACATAACTACGACATTTATTTTATGAACCGATGTGAAAATCATTTTGGCCAGTCATTCTGATCACAGATTTGTGAACATCAGAATGACTGGCCAAAATGACCGATTCTTACTGATTTACCAAAAACAATGATGTTAAAAGGTAGGTATTGAATACAAAATCTTGTCTGTAATAGAATTTGTACCTCCACCCAGTTCTAACTGTATTGGACATTATAAATCTCATTGTCTTAGGGGCACAAAATGGCAATGCTTTGATGATTTGTCCACCAGAATAACAAAAAGCAATAAAAGCTTCTACGCACATAGCATTATATATATACAAGAAATGATTAATCTGTATTATTTTTCATTGTGATATATTTATATGACTTTCTGTATTACATAGTAAACAAAAAACCTCTAATAAAGTCTTTATTATTTGCTCTAAAAATCTAGAAAAAATATATGTTTAGGTATCAAACAGGTACTAAATTTTTGTAAAGGCGAATTTAAATTTTGGAGCCCTTACGTGGAGATTCTAAATGTGGGCAGTCATCCTGACATCAGAATGACTGCCCATTTTGTAAATTCATTTTCTCAGTTGTTAATTAGGTACCAATTATTTAAACAAAGGTATCAAATAGTAGCAAATAGGTATTAGATTTTAGTAATATTTTAAAGCTGATCGGTCATTTTGGCCAGTCATTCTGATGTTCACCAAATTGGGCCAAGGTAGGGAGACTCCAGATCGGCCGGCTACCTATAAACTTTTGAACCAGTGACCGACAAATTCTGATATTTGGCGACTGATTCCGACTAATACGCGACATTTTTATTTGTGTTATCAAAATTAAAATCCCTGATGGTGGCTATGCCAGTGTCAGTCACACAACATCAAGCATCATCGGCTGAGTAGGTGGTCGCACATAGAAGCAGTAATGCTAGCGAAGGAGGAGGCGGGCCGCGCGAGAGAGGAACAAAGCCTTCGCCCCAACCGCCGCTACAGAAGTCGCAGGGCGACCCCCGGCCACCGCGTGCGGTGCACTACGCGGGCCTGTAAATTATCTGAGATTGGAAAATAGTGGGTCTATATAATCTGTGCGCCTTCGGGAAAAATGCAAATGAAACAAAAAATCGAACAGTATAAAATTAGTATTTTACTTATAAATATAAAAATCACAAAATCCGCGCTCAGGTCAACAGTATCATTAGTAATTACATATTAATATTATCTTACAATTAGGTACATTTTACGGGGAATAAAGCAGATTTATTACATAAATCTAACTGACAAACTAAAATTCTTAAGAAATTTGAATAAATCACTGTTACAGGTATAATCAAAGCTGTTTTTTGCTGAACATTTGCCCTCACGGTATTTCATTCAAACTTGCTAATCCGTATTCTTGGTAGGTAATTAATTAAACTTAACTCTCATATGTACCGTCAGCAACAATATTCATTGAGCACCTAAAAGTTCCAAAACTCGTCAACAGCTTCACTGAATAGCTTTGGCCACAAAATGCAGCAAACAGATCAAGGTTACAAATTTCGGTGACCGGACATCTAATCAAAACTACTGAAGCGTGTTCAGAAGTTTTTGTTTTCATGATCATCGAAATTTGTAACCTTGACCTGTTTACCGCATTTTGTGGCCAAAGCTAATGATTTTTTAGGTGTTGACGACTTTTGGCTCTTTGTAGTTGTTCATCGAATATTGTCGCTGACTGTACCTACGCAAGATTATCTATAAAGTTAGTTGAGAACTTTTTAGAAAAATTGTTTAAAGAGAAAGACGGGTAATTTTCACGTTCTAAGTACAGAAAACTTAAATTTGCTCTCACTGGCTACCAATTTTTTTTTTTTTAAAGTGAAAAGTTTCATTAAAATCAGTTCATTCATTTCCTAAAAAAAAAGATTTAAGTTTGTATGAAAAACAAGCACACGCAACAAGTAACCGTTCAAAAGTCTTGTCAAGCACGTGAAATGCGCGTGAGACGAAAGTTGCTTACGGCGATCGTGTCAATTAGAATGAAGGATTTTCATTAAAACTGTTTCGAATTGTTGTGTGATTTCCCATCGACCATCCATTATAACATCTACACGCTGCGCTCGCAGTTTCGTCTCGCGCGCTTCTCTGTTGGACCAGTCCTTTATTCCCGGAAATTATTTAAATTTAATTAATTCTAGCATTGAAATTGGTCGGTGCATTGAACAATACAACAAAAGACAAGCAAATAAACCGACATGCTACGTTTCTACTCTAGCGACTCGAAAATTGCAGCATTTTATATACGAGGTGGAAACGACAATACGACAATAAATGAAAACACTGGCAATACTGGTTCTTAGGAATATTTTGAAATTATTTTAAATCTTGTCACCGAAATTAAAAATTAATTTTCCAATTAGGTACACAAATCGTCAAAAAAACTCAAACTAGTCAAGGATAGTGACTACTATTTCGACGAAGCAGTCTGTTGCAGTTTGTGACATCAAAATTTGATGTTATGAATATGTTGTCTTTTGTCACAGATTTGATGATCAAATCTGTGACAAAAGACAACATATTCGTATGAACTAGTATTGCCAGTGTTTTGGATTTATTTTCGTATCGTCGTCTCCACGCTGTATTATGCCGTTTTTGGCGCGTACCAAAAATCCTTTCAAAATTGTCATAAATCCACTTTACTTTGGCACTCCCTCATTTAATATAGGTACAATGATTAACTTACAGCGGTCATCTTTTTATAACTGACCACGTAATTTAAGTTTTGCTTGGTTATGGCAACTATTTTAGGCTCTAAGCCTCCTGGATAAAAAATAAACTTTTTAGTCCGTGATAAAGGTAAAACGCCTCAAAGATTTGGGGCCTGTTACGTCACTTCTAAGTAAAAATGTTACACTTTTTACGCAAACGGCAGCACATCAAGCTACAACTATCTGTCAATTTTTTTTTTTTTTTTTTTCATCGCTATAGGTTCAAGGTTGATTGGGAAAATTTGACAGTTCCGGGAAGCTTGCGTCTGGTACGTACCGTCTTCATTTTCGTTTTACGCGACAAAAGAAAAAAATCGTGTCCAATATTTTTTGGTTACCTAACTGACGGACTAAATAGAATATTTCGTTTTTTTAGGAATCTACCTTATTCAAGTACATCCACATCCAAACATCTTGTGCCATCCAAACATGGTATTGCCATCCCCAATTATTTCATGAGTCGTTGTAAGTATTATATTATCTTTCCTTCTTCTGCGTGTGTGTGGCCGTTGCGTTGCTGTGCTCGTAACTACTGGAGAGGTGGCTCGGCTTGGGTGGTATGACCTGGGGAATAGGTAAAATCAAGTCAAAATCTAACATTACGCTTATATTTTTTCGCTTTTGTTTTTCTGGTAGAGAATGCCTTGATGCATTAAGTCCGCCCATGTACCACTATTGTACATTAAGTTTAAATAAATAAATATTTTCTGAAAGGGGCACGGGTGTAAGCACAACCCGAAAATTGGCAGTTATGCTAAAGTTTTTCTAAAAATATACAATAGAAATTTATCCGATCTGAGAATCGAATCTGTGCGACCAACGAGACAGTCTCAAAAGTGATAAATAGTTAATTTAATAATAATAATAAATTATTTATTCAGAGCAACGAAGACTCATATAGTGTTAGTAACAATAAATAAACTTATAACTATGTTAGTGATACGCTCAAAACATCAATTAGAAAAACACACACAACAAATAAAATCATTAGATACTTCAGCACTCCAGCTGAGACACTGCGCTTTCAATTTTATAAGTTTCATTATTCGTCAACTTGTTTTGTTGAAACAAAAATTGCTTATAGATAGATGCGTATTAAAAGGATACTCACAAAACTGATACTAGATTTAATCTTAATGGCTATATCATCCAGCTGCATCCCAATTTCTCGCCCGCTGCCCGTCCATCTGTGAAGTAATTAGAAGGCTCAATACTGAAAGACCATAGAAGTGGCAAAGCAACTGAAAGAAAAGATACTACTATGACTTTTATTTGCAAAAAAAAAAGAGCTTTATATACGAATGTGAACATTCTGACGACATTTTAAAATTTCATTTTTATTCGAATGAGACTTAAGTAACTACATTCAAAGCTGTGTGAACCTTGTCATAAAATGTGAGTAAAATACAAAAAAAAACCCCGTTTACTAACATAAAAAACACGTGTTGTGTCTGGTAGGCAACTGCCCAATGGTTGATATTTCGGCTGTTGTATATGTTCAAATCGCCGGACAAATAGCCGGAGTCTTATGGCCCAGATGGGCAAAGGACACAGCCACCTGGAATGTTTTAGAGGAGGCTTTCACCGCAAAAGGCAGCCCTAACATGTAACAATACTAACAATATTTACAGTACGTACAAAACCACATTACCAATAAATAAATAAAATAAATAGATATGTTCAAATCGCACGGAAAACTTTAATACCGCAATGCAGAATTTGTGTGACGTCACGTCTTTAGTTCGTAACAGGCAGTATAGGTGCCGCTACAAAACCATCGCTTAGAAAAAAACAACAAAATTACCTGGTATACAACCAAACAGCCAGCATGCCCGTAGCGCCCATCGTAATCAGCTGCCCCACCGCCACCACGGTCTGCACGCCGAAGGTGCCGCCGAGCACGCTCAACAGGTAGCCTGCCAGTAGCAGCGCCAGGAACACGAGCGGCGTGCTTAGCATGCTGTGGACGTTCTTGCCTTCGTTGTGCGCTGATAGTTGCTTGAATAGCTCCTCTAGGTCCTGAAGCAACAAAATAAACTAAATGAAAATCGGTTTTATTGAGGAACTTCTATGCCACAGGCCACAGACATATACATGTCACCGGAAAATAGCAAACTCCGTAAGATTATAAAATAACTTGAGAGATAGTAAACTCTCGATAAATTGTCAAACTTGATAGTCTATAATCTCACGAAGTCATTCCGAGAAATTGTGGACTATCATAAACTGGCGACCAATAAGCTGTCTGGTCTACAATTTATCTGTTTTGGTGTGATAGTTAAATTGGAAACATGGCTCCCCATTGGTCTTTGTTTTCTCTGAAAATACCAATGAGAGCTTTGTTTCCAGGTTTACTTTCACACAAAAACAGATAAATTGTAGACTTGTGCTCTGATTGGTCGCCATTTTATTATAATCAACAATTTCTCGGAATGACTTCGCGAAATTATAGGCTATCAAATTTTGATGCGTAAAATAGTATTCCAAATGTTCAGTTGACAATTTATCGAGAGTTTATAATCTCTCAAGTTATTTTATAATCTTACGGAGTTTGCTTTTTTCCGGTGACATACACACGGCAAATTTATAACACCCTTTTTCAGAGAAAATATCGTCTTCCATTAGGTGTTATCGCGAAGTCCCGAACCTGATGTACCGATGTTATGTTGGTTGAGGCGACGATTTAATAAATGGCGATTATAAAAGCGCACTATCGAGTTTCCGACACTGGACTTAGCAACGAGAACGGAAAATCTAACAGTGCATTTATAAATAAGGGCATTTCCTTCATGATTATCTATCCTGAAGAATGCAAGCGAAGTCAACAAGAAAGAAGAACGGTTCACGAGAAGTATGAGAACCCGTGCTACAGGTACCTAGAGGACGTCAGCGCGTCTGGACGCAGTCGGGGTTGGTCACCGTCCAAGTTGAAGGAATTCAAGAAGGATAGCACTACCCCAAACACACCCGGTTCCAGTCGATCACAAAGTTCGATACAAAGTTCGTTTTTATTCAAGCTAAGTACATGGTAGCATGCGAAAATGAACCCAAACTCTATACCAATAAAGATTATTTTCAAACAAACGCAAACTTTACTCAGCAAATTTGAAAATCAATATCGCTGTTCAGATCTCACCATCAAACTTACCTTAACAAGAAGCTCCTTAAACTTCTCCGCCATCTCGGCGCCTCCCATCTTCTTCTTGCTCTCGAAGGCGTGCAGCGCCTTGTTGAGGCACTTCTTATGCTCCTCATCCAGCGTGTCCTGGCTGAGGTAGGGCTTGGTGCCGCCGCATACCTCCTCCATCAGCGTCTCGTACACGCTGCGGGCTTCCGACGACGCTGATGTGTTGTTGGCTTCGGCTGTGGCCTGGGAATGAGAGGGAGGGGTCTCATTCCAACATCCATTGTCAACTAACAGAAGGAAAATTCTCGTACTTCAGAATCGTTTTAACCGTTCAGATTGGAGACGCAATATTATCAAATAATATATCAATAAATTCAAAATGTAGAAATGTTGATGCGAATGCAAACGCTCCTTTAAAATACGAGAATTGCCCCTCAGTAGGCAGTTATTTTAAGTGGCGGGACTGCCAACTAGAACTTCGCAACCCAGTTGCTGGGGAATCACAGATAAAAGATAGATAAGGATTCGTGAAAGAATTGTTCGGCTCAGTTAGTCGAAAGAAAACTGTTGGTTTAACAAATACTGCTCTACGCCACCCACGCGGTACTATGTAGGAATACAGGCGTTTGCAATTTTGTTTCCTAACATTGTCCCAAATTTTGTTTTTGGGAAAACGAATAAGCTCCGCCATATATTATGTAAAGTTAATTTATCGCTACAACTGCATTCTTAAGACAGTTTTTCAATCTGTCATTCAAACTAAACTTAATTTGAACCACATTAAAGTTGCAATTTGTTAAAACATAGGTATATTGGGAACAAGATTTTGAATCTTTCTCTGGCTGATTGCTGATGCCTACCTGCAATATGGTCATGGGGTTCGGGAGCTCCTCACTGTTGAAGACCTCGACGTAGCTCTTGAAGTAGTTGAGCAGGTCTCGGGCCTTCACCGTCTGGCCTCCGATCTTCTTGGTGACCAGGTTCTCCGGCGCCAGCAGCATCGGCACCAGCTGCTTCAGGCACGACTTGAATTCTCCGTCTATGTCTGGAATGTAGGTAATGCGAAAAGATGTGAATGACGGGTTACCAACAGAATATGCCAAAACGACGACTTGGGATTTACCTTTATTTTAATTAAATAAAATCCTAACTTAGGTAGTCTAGAAGACTTAAAATTAGGACCTTTGTGATAGATCCAGTTTAAATAACGAAAAGTAAAATTATGATTCCCTAAGCCCCTTTTGTTAATCTTTGAAGCTTAAACTAAGGCTTCTTCAAAGTACAATCAAAATCAAAAATCAAAATTCATTTATTCAAATTAGGCTGAGTGCCAGCACTTTTTGAACGTCAAAGTTCTACATAAAGACAGTCCCCCAAAACGCCCGCCCGTCACCACTTCCTAGTGTTATAGCTGGGAAGAAGGAGTGGCGCAACAAACTCCCCAGCAACAATCAAATAGCAAGATATAAATATCTAAGTAATACACGTCCTAAGTGGCGTTTATTAATCTCAGCCCATGAGTTTTTCATACCTGATAATTTCCCGCTGAACTGAGGGTCAGTGGACACCTTGCTGCCAGGGTAGGGCATGAGGAAGCAGGTGACGTCCTCGAAGCAGCGCGCGATGTCCTGGCGCACGCGCTGTAGCTCCTCGTGCTGGCCTTCGCGGACCTGGAGATATGGAGACTTTATATCAGTTCACAAGTTCATACAGAAAAATCATTATAATGTTTCAACAGCTGGGACTTGAAGTAAATGCAAAGCAAAGACTTTACTTCGAAAGAAAGAAAGAAATAGAGTTTATTTGCGCCAAGCATGACGCATTTTTGCTCAGTGAAGTTTCGATTCATACGCACATTATTCCTAAGTAGATCAATAATCGTATGAAACACTTAGGTACCCACTATTCATATTCGTATGAAATAAACATTCGCTCGTAAATAAATAAAGGCTTAGTGCGATCTAGGCTGTGAACTCGCCCTTCGGATGTCTTCGAGAAATCCTCCACATGGACCCAGTGCGGTTTGACGGATGGCACCATGTCTTTGTGTCTTTCGAAACGGTTTTAGATCATGCCGGATTCCTCAGGATGTTTTCCAGTTTCCTTCACCGTTTATGGAGAAGAGTAATATAAGCGACGCTGCGCGCTATCTACGAAATCGATAGCGGAGGTGTCGCGTATCTGTGTCAGTGACTATCTCGGTATTCGAACTATCACTCGTAATCTCGAACCTCTTGAGGTTTATCCTAACTGCCTATCTAAAATTTATTTTACCCCTTATATCTCCCCCGTTCTAATAAAATCTTACCGTGAGTCGTTTCTTGAGCAGCTGCTCGCCCCCCACGGCTCCGTACGGATGGTCGTAGGGGTAGGACCAGTCCCTCACGAGGAACTGCAGTCGCTGGAAGGGCTTGCCTCCGATCTCGTCCTTCGCCACTCGGCCGTACTCCATGAAAAGCTGGAACACGGAAAATGTGACGGCTTATTGTTTTTGATCATTCTTCTCACTGTCTTCTTATAACGAAACATTGCTGCATTTTCGGAACCTACCTATATTCTCCTGTGTGTTTTCTTACAAAACCTGGACTATCTCTCTACCTTCTCAGCCCTCTAGCTACTTCCTTTTTTATGGTCTTTCGGTTTTCAGATACTTATTTTATATTTCAAGAACAAAATACCTTCGGTTTAATTTCAGTTTTTCATTCTCTTTCATAGAATTAAATAAATAATCTGAAGTTTGAGAATCAGTTCCTATCTGGACATATCTAGCCTAGACTGCAGCATCCATTTTTAGTGAAGAACACCTACAAATGGGATAGTTTTATCTATTACAGGTGAAATATGTTTCTTTCTTCTTTTTCTCCGTACCTGTAAGTGCTGCAGATCATCCTCTTCGATGTTCTGCGAGAGGTTGTAGATCTGCACTGAGGACAGCATGGTGGAGAGCGCGAACACCGTGGCGTTGTCCTTCACCGTCGAGTTGCTGTCGAACGTGCCCTGCGTGTCCATCAGCAGGACCACCACCTGACGGGGCAGAGTTACATGTGACGGACGTAAAGGACGTAAGAACCCTAGAGAGTCATAGAAAACAGTGACATAAGCAGCTTTTTCAAAGCTCTAAGAAGCTCATGGAGGACCGATGAAGTATTGAACAACTGTATTAAGATATCAAACGGTAATCAAACCAAACACAGAACATCAATAATATTCTTCAGCCCTAACTCAGGCAATCTGCGTGGTGAGCATATCCTGCTTTTACCATAAGCAGTCCTTGTTTTAGCATTTTAGCAACATCCTTAAAAGGTGTGTGAGTAGTTAGTGCTTTAGAATCTGTATCGCTCTTATGGTCAGTTGAGGTTCATTCAGTTCTGGCAGTCAGGAACAATAGAGAACTTGGACTTATTTAAGATACCTTTTCCCCGTTCGACAGGGACGCTTTGAAGGGCTGCGACCAAAGGTGTATGCCGGTGGTGTGCCGGTCCGAGCCGCCGCGCCACGAGAACCCCTTTAGCGCCTCGTCCTCTCTGCCCAGCCACTCGCCCCCACCTTCGCCGTTGTTGTACTGGAATCACGAATAGATGGGTTTTTAAATCTCGCCAATTTTAAATATTTGTGACGAAATTTGGACGTTATTTAAGTAGATACTAGAGACCTTCAAGGCAAATTCTTTCACTGATAGAAAGTTGCACTTTTTATCCGGTAAAAAAGCACGATTCGATTCAAATCGGCTGGAGCAACGAAACTACGGGGAAAATCCAATATCAAAACAAAAAAAAAACTAAACTTCTGAAGATACCCCACTTCCAACTCACCGTCCGATCCAAGAACCGCAAGAAGAAGTCGAGCAGGAATGACTTCCCCTTCCTGTAAGCCCCTGCCACTGACACCAGCACCACGGGCCGGTCCCTTACGTCTTCTCGCAGCAGCAGCTTCTGCAAAGACTCCTCGTCAAGCAGAAACGTGTGGTCCTCGCTCGGAGTCACTACCTGGATGCCCTGGCCTGATGATAGGCTCTCCATGTTTGCTGGAAATTGTGAAATGGAAGATTTTACTAGACATAAACGTCATAAAGGCTCCCCGCCTTGGACCGTGCGAAGCAGGGAGATGCGACAGTGCGACTATCATTTTACCCGACTGCCCCAGAAGGTCGAGGGTGATGTGTTTCGAGAGTATGTCTGTGTGTCTATCTCTTTGGCACGCCGTGTAACTTATACGGCTCGTTAGATTTTAACAAATGTGATGCAGTTGGTAGGATCAAATTTGTGATTGAACTAAAATAAATGCCACCAACTGCATCAAGCAAGGCTTGATAAGGGACCTGTTAACAACATGTTAGACGCTTTTGTGGTTGGAATTTTTTATACAAGTAATATTTTTTATCGTTATTATTTTACGAATAATATCCGGAAAATATATGTATGAAAAATTGTCGCGCGTCTTTCGTCGGGTGTATAACTCAGAAACCGTTGTTGATTGTTGTTGACTACAATTATTATGTTACCTCACCATGATATGACTAAATAGTTAAATTCGCAGGTAGGTATTACTTGCAGCAAACACACCATAATCCGATAAAAATGCACAAATCTTCGTTTGTTTTGGTTATAAATAGAAATCTTATGTCACAGCCGTTATCTCCGTTTTTCAGCTAAAGATTTTGGTTACTCTTGAAACACGAATGGTGTACCTACAGTTGAGTTGGGAAACCTGCATAGGTTGCAAGGTGTGAATGCCCTTTACGTGCGTGAAGTTTGGCCAGGCTGTTTAATTTAACGTAACACTTATTTTTGGCCTACGACCGTAGTGTAGGTAGGTTGTAGTCAGGTACCTAATAGCGCCCTTTATCCGTTTTTATAATTTCAATGAATAATGAATTGCCATTTTTGTGCAAAGAATCAGCTGTTCAGTATGTTTGTGCTCACATAACTCGGCAATATGTGGGGAACAGATGTTTTTTTTCCTTTTTAAGAATGCAGTTTTGCTGAAATCGTGTTTTTGACTGATACGTTGAAATAACACACTACTTTACCGTTTACCATTTCCTCTATTTCATCCAATTAATACCACAACTAAACAGACTGTATCCACACATCGTGGCTTGTGATTAAGTAAGCAAGCAGTAATTATAAGTTATAACGACTTCATAGCTAATACCGTTCGGAGCCCTATTTACCCACTGTGATGTTACTTTAATTAACTTTCTTTGGGACGAAGTAGGCACCGATATCTATGAGTAGGCTTACCATAATCATGAAGCTCTAAACCGGGACAGGAGCGGAGCAGGACAGGATAAGCCAAAGAAAAACACAGGCTACTACCAAAAAATGTTTTATTATTTAAAAAACAGATATTGAGTAAGGTACTTATTTATTTTGCCATTCGTACTTCTCGCTAGAGTGAACTTTTTTCACTTGGGCTGCGGCGGATACAGTATGCCGCCGGCCGCACACCGCACCTACCCCCGCGCGTACCTACTGGGCATTATTATTGTTCGTTCGTTTTTCATAATACCGACACGTTGCAACCTTGCAACGCGGTCGTACAAACCACGTGTTAACTTAACCGGGACAAAATACCAAACCGGCCGGGACCAATGCCATTCTGCAATGCAATCCCGGTCAAATCGGGACGTATGGTAAGCCTATCTATGAGGTAGGTAGAACTGTTTGTACAGAAATACTGTATTTTGATGCAAGTGGGAAAACTATCATTGCAGCTGGGGCGGAATAGACGAAGGTTAGGTCGTTATGGAACTGAGAAACTGCAATGACTAATGCCCACGAGTACCTATCGAACGACGTTTTTAAACACAACATCAACTAAGGACTCCTAATTTAATTAATGTCAGAAGGTCTGGTAAAAATATTGAGTTCTTTGGGAATTTCTCGAAAGAAGCTGAAGTTTATTTTATATTTCGTTCACTGCAAACACTGGCGTGACTGCACGAGGTCATGTCAATCAGTTTCTATTGTTAAATGTTTCTGCTTTAACTACTCTTTACACAGTTAGCAAAATGCAATCGAATCTTTTGTTTGATCGTGGTTGAGTACATTCTGCACATGTTTCAGCAGTGATAAGGGCTTGTATTTATTGTGCTTATCCTAGCATATCACTGCTCGGACATAGGCCTCATTTTGCGTCCAATAGTATTCGCAAGCTCATGTAAGGATCGATCTTCAAGGTTAAGCAACACTAGCCGAGGTCGGTCCGTGGATGGGTGACCATCTAATACATTGAGATTCTTCTGTACCTCGGAAATGTAAAGTTGCTGCTCCCGGCTATCATTTGTAGATACGTAGATCTTTGATAGTCGTTACGGGTGACCAGAAGTCAAGAAATATGGTACTTGTCTTGCCAAGGAGCATCGTATTACGCAGATGATATCTTGGTTATACGTAGACAGTCGCTCTATGTAAAATACTGGTACTCAGCTGCACCCTGTGATACTGGAAGCCGACCCCGATAGAGTTGGGAAGAGGCTACGCAGATTTCTGATCTCTGAACGCAGTTCACTGTTAGACTAGACCTCTCCCAAGTTTTACCACAACTCTCAATTCTTGTCCTTCTACATCAGTCTGCCTGAGCCAGCATTTTAAAGTCTTCTGCCCATCTAGCAAGCAGGCTTTCCCTTCGATACTTGCCATAGCACGGTCTCAGCTAATAAACTCGTCTGCTCTAGGCTATCGACTAGCTCTTCGTATCTTTCGTCAAACCAATTCCCATGATTTACTGCTAGAACCTTTTCCTACGTAGTAAGGTAGCTAAATATTTTACCTATATAAAAACGATCCTTCGGATGCTGAATCCTCATCTTCAATAAGTTGTTAAACCAGCAAGAAGGCATTTTAATTTATTAAACTAATAAAATCTACGAAAATATAACACAAACACATGCAAGCCACGATCACTAATAATGTCAATGTCAGCATGTCATGACGTCACTTCAGTGTCAGTAACAAACTGGCCGTATTGGGAAGAAAGGAGGTCAGCTACTCCACTTTTTTTTTTACATACTTCAAGCCTTAAATATTTTTATCCAACTGTTCCAGAAGGAGGATAAGGTTTTTCGAGCGTAAGTTTGGTAGGTCTGACATATGTAATTGGTGCCATTAAATCTGTGATTAAATTTAAATAAATATCACAATTGCATCAGACTGCTTGAAATGTGACTTGTTTTCGGTCGGGTTTTTTAATACAAGTATTTTTTGGTAGACTATGGTATTCTTTCTGCGTGTAGTAGTGGAAACCAAAAAACATCTAGAAAGGTACTCAAACCTAAATTCGTCCTCAGGTTAGATGGAGCGACGATCTTCGTAGGAAGGTTGTTGAAAATAGCCAACAGTCGAGTAACCCATAGGGCAATTGAGTGAACCTACTGAGATGATTTGGTTGAGCAAAAAAAGTTTAGCTCTCTCGTTTAACTATTCAAGAAACTACACACCTACGTCTAGAACTCTCAGTGTTGCCGACCAGCTCGATGTCTGACATTATCTGCTCACTCATATGGTTATCAAAGCATAACCGACTCAATCAGCCTGTTTCCACTGCTGGGTGTCTGGGACCCTTGACTCCTCTCTATGAGACAGTGTATAGAGTAGCCCAATGCATTTTAATGGGGGTAATTTTTTGCCTAATTCTTATATTTCTTATTTTATTACACCTAAGACTAGGTACCAAGTACCTACTATCCCTCCTTTTCTCTTTTAAATCCATCCAAAGGTTTCCTCTAAAAGATGGCCTTTAGGCATAAAGTTTCCCATTATATCACCCTATGTAATGTCTTCTTCTTCTTCTTGCATTTCTTTCAGTTTTATTCTATTGTAAGACATGTCCCATAACTTCTCATGGGTGTCGTAAGAGGCGACTAAGGGACCCACCAGAGTATGGGCAGCAGCATTCTCTGTGTTTCTTTGTATTGCAACAGCTACACTGCGATCACCAACCCGCCTGCCAAACATGGTGATTAAGGCAAACCCGTCCTCCTTGGAGGAGGTCTATATCCAGCAGTGGACGTCTTTCGGCTGGTATGACGATGATGATGATGTAAGACATGCTGATTTCTGCATGCATCCCAATCAAAAAGAAACCGAGGGTATTTTATTTTATGTTGTCATAAATTCATAATCTATAATCTCTAGTCGGGTGACACCATTCCCATGGGCGATCGATTATGTGAAACCTTGCTCGAATTTTAACACGCGGATCGAGTCGTGAATGCAAGTTTCATTTATGTTGAGGTTCTTTATTCCTGTAATACCTATGCCGTGCATTGTATTCAGTCTCAAATATAATTTATTAGTTTAACAAGGCAGACTGTGATCGGTATTTTTTCTCATCTTTATTACCTACATCATCAGGTGCCCTACTATGACGTGCTAATGCCATCCAATTCCGATGATGTAAAAAGGATAGTGCTATTCGCTATGTATAGCTCCGTCTCTCTCTTAGAGCGGAATCATGATCGTTTTAAGACTTCATAGTAAGGCCCCAGATCTTCTTTTTACTACCTAATCAAATCCGAAATCGTTTGTCCTGAACTCCCGATTACTGCCTGACTTACATACCTACCTACTATCAACGAACAGTCAGTCTAGAAACCTACAATTTAGAATATCGATTTGTAAGGTCGCCAGTGGAAAAATAACGTTTCAGTAGATTTGAGTCACAACCTGTGTGATAAGATAACTTGTTGCTCTTGCTAGAGCTCTTATTGACGTCGTTATTTCAATGAGATGACAAAAATGCTAGCTGCGATTGTAAAAAACAAATTTTCAATAATGGCGTGTAGGAACTGACCTTCGATGCAATTTTGTATTATTTACCTACGTAAGTACCTAAGTTACTACATTCGTTTTTAACCGACTTCAAAAAGGAAGGAGGTTCTGTAATCGTGTGTTATTTTTTGTGTTTATAAAACAACATGCTTCCCGAATAAGATAAATAGGTAGGTAAGTACCTATTTTTGTTTCAGATTATTTGCCATGTCAACAGGACAACAGGATGTTTTTATCGAACCATAAATATAATTAACTATGCGATACATTTACCCTCTTATTGGGATATCATCTGTTCTGTTATGTGGTAAACCAGCACATAGGTACCTACAGTTTATGCATTTATGAGACAGATTGCCACTGAAACGAGGGAAACTCGTGTATGGTGTTAAAATTCCATAAAGGGAAAATAGTGATACTTACCTACCTAGACAAGTATGCGCACCAAGCAATATTTTATCATTTGTAATGTTCCCAAAATAACTAGGTTACACATCAACTAAAATATGAGTCATCGCAAGCACGCCATAGGCATCGCTCAAGTTAATGGAATTTGAAAAACTTTGCTTTAAGCAAAACATATCACCATTACTGCCTGCCGTATGTATTGGAAATGGAAAGAAATGGGCGAGAAGAACCATCGAACGGGTCCCATTAAACGTCAGATAATATCGCGGACATCGCGGTAGACCAGGGCGAAGAGGGATGATTAAGAGGGATGATCTACCAAAGGTTTGGGGAACATTAAGCAAGAGTGTAGTATTTATGCTATTTTTTTAAATACGCTATTTGTTTTTCGTAGTTTGTTAAAATCGCGACTCTATATTTCAGTTAACCATTAAATTAGGTACAGACGCCAAGCACAAGTTGAGCTACTCGACTAATGACCAGGGCTTGCACTGACTGGACAGGTCCACTCAAATCTGTGAGGTACTTTCCTCAAAAGACCACTTCAGACATTAACCTTAACATGGTTCTTATGATTTGACCAGTACGATTGTATGGACTTTAAAAGAGACTTTGACCTCTGAGTTTGTTTCGGTGTTTCTTCTCAGGGTAGTCAGCTAGGAAACACCGGCCTCATCTAGTTTAAAATTACCGACCCAAAAAGATTGACGTGTAAAAGTGTTATGTTGAACCTACTTACAAAATAAATATCATGTATCCCATCAAGCTACCCGAAAATGTATTTTTTTCCCAATCAACCTTGAACCTAATACTTTAGCGATAAAGTTGAAAATCTATAAGAAATTTGACAGATTGTTGTACCTACCTAGCTTGATGTGCTGGCGTCTGTATATAGTGGATGGCGCAGTGGGTGATTTTGCATGTTTTGGTGTAATATTTTATTTCAAGAAATAAATAAAAAGTCATGCTGAATATAGGCGCTGACGATTATTTTCGGTGATCGCGATCACGATCACCTTTGTAGTCTAAGCACATAATTATGCAGTGTTACATTATTTATTCAATGACCTAGGTATATACCTACTGCAAATTGTTTACTACGATTAACAGCCGATAGATCGCCCCTATGTCACTGTATAAGCCGTTTCTTCCACGCAGTGCTTGAAGCACCTTCCACTTTTTTTCAAGGCAGTGTCAGGGTTATCAGTCTGTACGACTATACCACTGGGCCATCAGTGCCATCACTGTTTAAACGTTCTAATCATCATAAAACGTAGTATTACGTAGCAGGAATAACAACAAAATACTTCTTAAAAACGTGATGATAACTGAATTTTAATTATACGAATCACGAACGTTATTTTGCGCGTTTACGAAGCAATAATGTAAAATTACTGCGTTTATACTCAAATCATTTAAATACAATGGAATCATTCAAATGCAGAGATGTTAATTTTTATATTTTGAATTAGTTATTTGCTAACCTTACCAATTACTAGCTATATATTTAACAATAGTTTAACCTTCGCACACCGTGTGTTCTAACGCGGGTCGTAAATGTTCATAAGGTTCAATATTCAAGTAAACATCTATGAGATAACGTCCTCGAAGTGAATGTCCAGTAAATATGAGCTGTCCTATAAAGGATTCAACCTTTACCGTATATCTTAAATTAATTAAGAGCATCCGAGCCTGCAAATAGATGATTAAATAAAAGCCAGCGTCAATCGGCTTTTGTTTCTGACCGTACCTCGGCAATTTCAACAATTGCTCGCGTAGTGATAGCATCATACAGAGTTACAACTCGCCAGCCACTAACGAATGGATACGAGTGGATTTTTTATGGCATTCACTTGTTAATCAATCAATGAAGGAAGAGAAGTTGCCAACATCGACTTTGGAGCTTGATGTTACTACTCTAGCTGTCACGGACATCGTTACAAATGATAGAGCTCGACGATTCGCTAACAATCGCTCATTATTTGTGCATCATACTCCAACTATCATTTGCTTGGTTCCCAGAGCTAGGAAACACAAAAACTCGAGACAAGAAAACGGTCTATAAATAAGAATGTTTTGAAAAATCTTAAGTATTTCAACAAATTTCACGAAAAAAGAACTTTACTTTTCACATCTGATAACAACTACACTGTTTGTATTTAAATCTGACTTTATAAACAGCCACTCCTACCCACCCACTTGTAAAACTTAGCGTGAGTAACACAAAACCGGTAGAAATATAAGTAACATAACAACATTAGCCTCCAATCAACTGACCACAGTTTACATAAACAGCAGGTGAAACACATGACATAATGCACTATTTTTACCTTTTAACAACACTTTCTACTCCAATTTAACTTAAAAACACAATAACGAAATAACTTTCTTGACTAAATACTCACTAGACATTTCCGTACGCGGAAGTGTGTTAGTTAAACTGCGCGGTAAATAAGATTGTGACCGCGTTCGGCAGCGGCTTGCGAACTACTGGCAGACAGTTGCGTGGCTGAGGTCATCGAACGTGTAGGTACAGAAGGTCTACTACCCACTACTTGCGCTATGGAGCATGGTATTAATAAAACGCAGGCGGTCTTGAATATAGGGTGTACGTCTAATCATGACTTACGAGTGTGTATTGTGTGTGCACACGCCTTTTCAAATCCATAGGATGCAAGTTCTCCGAAAGGCCACGGGCGCCCCGTGGTTCGTTAGGAATTAACGATTTCATGTCGACCTCAAAATCCTTACCTTTAAACAGTTCATGAAACGAACGCCAAACGCCAAACGCTTTGTAGCTGCAAATGCTGCAATACATCAAAACATCCGTTCGTCGCTACGCTCGGAATATTGCGAGCCGGGCGGCGCGGCGGCGGCGCGGCGTTTTGTACCGTGCGAAGCTATTATTTGTGGGTTTTCTGCGTTGTATTTTTGTTTGGCGGGTAGTATGATGTCATAGGTATAGTCGAGTGATGTCATACGAGGCAGACGAGATTTGTTCGGCTGCTGAGTCAAGGGCGTGTCTTTATTTCATCTATGTTTTGACGCTTCCGAAGTGTTTTGAAGAGCTCTTTCGTGAGGGGTAGGCAGGTACGCCATCCGTGTTCAATTCTCGAGTTTGTTTCTTGGTTTTAAGGCTAGAGCTAGTTGACCTTTCGTCGGTTTTCGACAACAGGTGCTAGAAGTTTTCGCATTTAGGTCTTTGTTCCCGTTCGCCCAGTTATTTAAAACTTTCTGTAGGTTTATGTGTGTAGGTTTAGGTGTTATTTCAACACTAACTTTTGCCCGCGACTTCGTACGCGCAGATCCCGTTTTTCCCGTTCTCGTATGAATTTCGGGAAATCCTCTCAGTAATCCCGTACGGAGTGTAGAAAATCAACATGCCAAATATCAGCTTTCTACAACCTGCAGTTTCAGCTGTGCGTTGTCTGTCACTTCTGTCAGTCACTCAGTCACAGTCAGTGATCACCAGTAACGGAAGAATTTTATATTGTATATTCATATAAGTAAGTACTTATTATTGTTTAATAAACGTATTCTACATTTTATTATCTACTACGTTGTTTTGTGTACACAATCATCATTTAAAATTCTAAGTTCGAGGCAGCGGTAATGATCTTCAAACCATTGTTCAAAACAACAAACAAAAATTTGCAGAAACTATGTACAGACGCCAGCACAGCAAGCTTTCTGAAACTGTCAAATTTTCCCAATTAACCTTGAACCTAATGCTTAAGCGATAAAGTTGAAAATCTATTAAAGAAATTTGACAGATTGTTGTAAGTACCTTTATGTGCTGACGTCTGTACAACGCGTGGGTTATGGGTACCTACTAAATGATTGGATCAGCACGGTGATTTTGACGCGCGACGAAAATACTCTTGTTTGGATAATTTCCAAAGTTACCGAATGGACGAATCTGAAGGACCTGCGACCTTCATAGGCTAGATTATATCAATGAATAATAGTTTCGCGTTGCTCGTGACTAACGGCCGGTCTCAATAACGTATCTACCTTTAACCAACTGTCATATAAGCTACCAACAGTAGCTGAAACGTCTTGTTACAAAGGCAAACATGACGTTTCAGCTACTGACACCTACAAAATCCCCTATTTTGTAGGTGTCAGTAGCCCACCTCGTTTTTTCGTTGTCATTTAAATATATAAATGGAAAACGGGTATTTACGGATAGATTTGTTTGGACAAGACATTTAGAAATTGTAAAACTTGTGTCAGCGTAGTTGTTACAGACGCTAGCACTATCTGTCAAATTTCTTTAATAGATTTCCTACTTTATCGCTATAGTTTTAGTTTTAAGGTTGATTGGGAAATTTGACAGTTTCGGGTAGCTTGATGTGCTTGGCGTCTGTACAAAAAGTTGAAATAAACGTAAAATAATGAGAAAAATAAACTTTATCTCTCACCATTTGTCTGTACCTACCCAATTGATGAAAAATGTTATGGTTAGTAGCGAGTGGGACCTTCCCTGCTCCGTAGGTACCGTATGCACTCTCTGAGCCTGTCTGGTCCACTTTCAATAAGATGGGTAACATTTTATTCAGGGAGTCGTTCCCACCATGCTTGTTCCAGCCCACACCATATAACACTTGGGCTCCCTAAACGGTTTGTTTCATGGACGCATGGTTCTGTAAAGCATCCGCCTCGATCCGACTCGTTTGTCACCACTTCATCAGTCATCAGTGTCATCACTGAAAAAAAATTACCTTACATTCGTCTGTAAAGAGTACAGTCCTCCAGTTGCGCTCCCGACGTGCAGTTAATCTGATGTATCGGTCTTCCTGGGCAGTTGTGACTCTAGCTTTTCCTGATGCAGGTCTTCTAGCCTCACTCCCGGTTTCCTGGTAGCGTGGGAGCATTTCGGAAATGAACTCAGAACACAAGTGATAGAATTCGTGCATTGTACGTTTTTTAATATATAAGTCTAGAGAGCGAGCGAAAAACCCCGCGTTTTTAAGACAAAATTCATAATAAACTTAGGGCCGGCATCGGTTGGCACGTGAAGCCGTTGGTCCCGGGCTCCCGGGTGTCATTTCTTCTAGATCTTTTACATATTAACGGGTAGTCTAAAGTAATAAAATTAAACAACAGTCTTGCCAAGAGGCACCGTTACTCAGGGTTGTGGAGGTCGGATAGGAAGTCACTCCATGTAAGAGACCGGTACTCAGGCCGGTAAGGTAAGGTTAGCGGTTGTCGACAGTGTCGACCCAAGTGAGCATGGAGTTGAAGCAGAAGTATAGCCCTCAGGATATGGATGTGCCACGGGTCGTACGAGTCGCAGGATTGCCGCATGCGGTTCCCACCTGAAGTCGAGCCCACACATTGGGTACGCTTTACGCTGCATCTGAGAGAAAGGAAATAAAAAATCGCTTCATTTACATAGCCTCGCTCAGCGCAAGCAATTCTATTGGTTCTTCACAAACACATCCCTCGCTACGCGTCCTCGCACAACTCTGATGGAAACGCAGCCTATGCTGGGACTCGTAACGTTTGCGAGACAGAGCCTCAGCGCTAATTTTCAGCCAGCGATGACTGAATGACGTCGACCGGAGCAGCAAAAAAAAGTAATTTAAATTAAATCAATAAATAAGAACTAATTATGTGTAGGTACCTATACGGGTGCAAGAATAATATCTGCTGTCTATTGTACCTACTACATCGATATACACTGCAAGCTGCAAGTCTTTTTGTCATAACCTTTTGGTCAGTACCTACCTATGGACAAAGTCTTGTCAGAATACCTTTTATTGGATTAATTTCGTGCAGAGTACTAGCTTTTGCCCGCGACTTCTTCCGCGTGGAATATGGAAACCGGTTTCTGGTTTCCCGGTACGGGAACGT
Organism: Mamestra configurata; assembly: GCA_002192655.3. Taxonomy (NCBI): domain Eukaryota; kingdom Metazoa; phylum Arthropoda; class Insecta; order Lepidoptera; family Noctuidae; genus Mamestra; species Mamestra configurata. The sequence goes on from NDFZ01004871.1 coordinate 21,018, forward strand.
CATCGGACTACTCACGGTCCAGGGACGCTTATTACGAAAGGAGGCAAGGCTTCTGATGTCGTCTGAGTGCGAGAGTCGCTACGCTCTAGGTCTAAGGATATCCCACTGCCCGCAGTACAGCTAGGAGGTTTGTGGTATTACGGAAGGAAGACTCTTTCTTCCTGAAGCGGATCGTCGAAGAATAGCTCACGTAGCCGGTTCTAGCTCACTTGCGCACGCGTGGTGCGGGGAGGCACTACGCGGGGCGAAACTCCGCTGCCGCAGAAAATTGCAATTGTGGCGATAAGTCCCCTCTTTGAGAAGTGGCTGGAGAAGCACAGTGTCCTCACCTTCCGCCTGACGTATTCACCAGAAACGGCTGTTTCGGGAGATACCTGTTTCGGATTCGGCGGGAAGACACGCCCGGGTGTCAGCACTGTGTAGGTCTGCCCTGCTTGGGCTGAGCACCGCCGTGTTCTCGTCGAGGCGATCGGCAGCGGCGACCTGTCGCGTCTGGCCCTGGTTCAATCCATGGTCCGGAGCGAGGAGGCGTGGGAAGCGGTCACCTTCTGCAGCCGAAGCAGTAGGTAATGCTAGTGAAGGAGGAGGTGGAACGCGTGAGGGAGAGGCTAACCTCACGCCCTAGCCGCCGCAACAGAAGGAAACGCCCCGGGCGGAATGCCGGATGCCTGCCAGGATTGCGGAATTTGTTCGAAAGAGTCACCACGGCCCTGGAACGTAAAGAGCTTTAGGAGGAACACGGATGGGTTTTAGTCAGTAAGAGTCTGACACTCCCTTCCGCTCCGCTCAGAGCGGTAGGAGACATTTTATGATTTCCCATCCATAAAAAGCTGGTTCTAGATTTTAACCCATATATTAACCCTTTAATTGTGTTGTGATTTTTTTTTATGAAAAATTTTCACGGATAGAAACTTCACATCATTAAAATCTTTTAACCGAACGGTTAGTTAAAACTGGTTGCAACCGGGTTAGAGACAGGAGTTCTTATTCGGTAAGTTTTATCATTTTAAAAATTGGTTCAATCTCAGAATACCAGATTCTCTCAAATGACCGGATTCTCAAAACACCAGATTCGCAAAATACCAGATTCTCAAAATATCATATTTAAGACAGTCGAACACAATATATTTATAAAAGTACGAATAGTACTTCGCTACGTACTTTTCCGTAAATTTGTTTTTCTTTTTTGTTTAATATTTAGATTTTAACAGTTCACTATTAACTGTTAACTGTTTAGGTATAGTGATCGACAGCAAACTCACTTGGAAACCTCATATTGAAGTCCTTTGCAAAAAACTTAGTAAATTTGCATATGCTCTCTTTCAACTTTTAAAAAAAGTCAACAGTCAGGCTCTTTTAACAGCCTACCATGGATTAGTTGCCTCTGTTCTGCGGTATGGTATTATTTTCTGGGGGCAGTCTACTGATAAGGAACTAGTATTTAGAATGCAAAAGAGATGTATACGGTCAATGTTGGGTCTAAAAACAACAGATAGCTGTCTTCCCTATTTCAAATCTTTAAAATTTTTAACTTTTACGTCGTTATATATTTTGGAAACAGCATTTTTTGTAAAAAACAATCCACAATTATTACAAAAACTGTCGGAAGTCAGAATTAATCCGATACGGACTCAATATTTAAACCAGGTATGTCATGTAAAATGTAAAACCGCGCTAATGACAAAAAAAGTGTTTTTGGTATTGCCCCGCGCATTTATAATAAAGTACCTGATGTAATAAAAAATACGACTATAATAAAATTTAAAAGTGCGCTTAACGAAATATTAATTGAGAAAGGATATTACGCGATTGACGACTTCCTGAATGATGAATCGCTGACTGATTGACTTATTTGTTATTATTCTAGCTGCATAACCTGATTGACATACCTTTATTCCAATTGCCTTACCTACTTATTATTTTATTTTGTATCATCTCACTCCGACATTTTTGACAACTAAATCTGACATTTATAATTTTTGTGATTTAAATTTGTATAGATTTTTTATTTGATTTTAATTTGTGAATTCAATATTATTTGCTTGCCCTTGCGACGGTAAAATATGGAGAACTATACTATGTAAAATAGAACATCTATGTACCAATACCCATGTTTGCAAATAAATAAATGATTGATTGATTGACTGTCACTCCTAGTTATTTTACTTCAGACACAGGGTATAAGGGGGTGCTGTTAATGCTGTAAATATATTGCAGCGGAGTTTGAGCACGAGAGAATCTGACAACCACACACTTCGAGTTATTAAATTCTGAGGTTGTCCTGGCTATTTTTCATTACCCTTTAATGTAGTTTTGTAATCTCATGCAATCATCTAAATTACGTACGGAGAGATAAAGCTTAAGGTCGTCAGCAAATAGTATTTGGCATGTTGTACCACTTTCGGCAGATTTTATTAATCACAAGCTGTGCCCGCGGCTTTGCTCCCTTCACCAACAACCGTCAACCGTTACCTACCCTACTTCCCTTTTATTTGTTTTAAAACCTTCCCTGTAATCTGGCGACCAAAACAAAAAAAAGAATTAGCCAAATCGGTCAAGCCGTTCTCGAGTTTTAGCGAGACTAACGAACAGCAATTGATTTATATATATATAGATTAATAAAAATTCGAGAGGTCCAAGGTTGCTTCCCTGACTTACTCCTGACAGTGTTAAGTAGGTTCGGAGCTGTGATTGGCACATTCTACATATTGTCGTCTATTTCATGTAGATTACAGAACATCCCAATAGGTGCGGAGTGAAGCCACCGGCTGCCAATTTTTCGAGAACGCTTTCGATCGAAAAAAGCTTTCGACTCGGTTAACAATGATGTTAACCAGGTCTAAAGCTTTTCTAAAATCGAAATAAGCAGCGTCAACCTGTCTCCCTTCATCTACTACAGGCAAAATGTCAGCTACGTATGGTACGTGAGGAGATTACTGGTGGTAGTTTTACCCGGCCGGAAACCATGCTGCGCTTACCTGTGAAAAACTTGGATATTCAATAAATGTAACAAATTCACGCGGCAGAAGAAACAAAATGAATAAATGTAGGGTTGTGAATGTGTGTTATTAAAATAATAAACATAGTTGCTACGTATATGAGAATATATTTGATTGAGGTCTGAGCTATTTACAATACAACATCTAATATGATTTTCAAATCTTACATTTAAAGATATCTCAAAAATAGACACGTAAACATCACAGTAGAATGATAGGTAGGTCATATAATATTATAATCTATATAAATGCATATTTTTATTTCTGTAAAACATCAAGGAATATGAAGTGTCCTAATTGGCAAATAGTGACACGACAGAAAATGGTTAATATTGTATCCGTAAAATGGGGTGAATAGAAACGCAGGGGTAAAAAGACACAAAGCTAAGAAGGGGATTATCACGTTACATAGTTTGCAATATTTGCTTTATGCATAACTAGGTCCATTTATGGACTCCAATTTCTAAATCAATTATTTTTTATAAGATTGATGCATTTATTGAAACCAATAATATGGCATCAAAATGAAGATCCCAATCAAAGTTTTGTTTCTTTTCACCCCTGCGTCTCTATTCCCCGTTATATGGGGACGTCAACGCTCGTGGCAGCCGCGGTCATAAAAAGCGAGAGCGAGGTAGCAAGAGACTCAGTCATTACTCAATATTTTTCTGTCCTACTCGCACGTTTTATGCCCGCGACTACAGCGAGTGGTGGCGGCTAGTACAGCCCCCAACATAACGTGCCCACACTAATGTTTCCGTTGTGGGAGATAATGACATTCACAAGGGAATCATACAGACAAAATTTAGCTTGGTACCTTATGTAATAATGATAAAACATTTATTGGACTAAAAATGCCGTCGAATGTTATGCGAAATATGTTAATATATCTGCGAGTTTTTCTTTTGACAGTTTTGAACAGCTACATTTTTCATTTTCTTAATGGCGCCCAACAAAACCAGCGCCATTAAATTTGGCCACTATTAACCATATTTGTATCCCTAACTATGCCTTCATTACACCCATTTTCTTTGAGCTACACTTATTTTACATCCCTGTTCAACCGTTCAATTCAACTAAATTCATACAACCATATTAAACTAACAGATACACACGTATGTGTCACGGAGTAGACTCTTCAATGTCGTACTTTTTCTTGAATATTTCCCATACGCAAAAAAAGTCTTGATCCCATTAGTAATCAATTTCTCATAATGATGACTTGGTACTACTGCCAGAATCGACCCGTCCGTTTTCAGGATTCGCGTCAGGTTATACATTTCGGAGAGCGTTACTTCAGTAGTGTGTCTTGTGCCACTCCGTCCTCCGATGGTACGTGCTAACCAAGTGGCACCACTGACTGGCCCTATCAGAATACCAGCGCTGCGTTAATTATTTTTTAGATTTCGCCGCATACGCTGAGATAGGGACATTTTGGCTTCGCACAGATAATTATATATAATTATCCATGTTTGTTATATTATATTATTGTTTAGATGTTAATTTATTTTACTGCTTTGTTTGTCTTGTGCGAGTCCCAAACAAAAATTTTTCTTTATTTCTAACTCTAAGGCGTTGTCCTAACTGGCTAACGATCGTACGAGTTAACGATGCGATTTCGTCGCACGACGAAATTAAACACACATTTCTTTAGTATCCTAATTGAAACTTGAAAATCATCGCGCGAGCACTGGATCATTTTCGCGATCATTTTCATCGCGAGACGAAAACGCATCGTTTTTTCGTACGATCGTTAGCCAGTTAGGACAACGCCTAAAGCTAACACGGCAGCCGCGTACAGAATATCAGGGTCTTACCACCAGTATCATAGCAGTACTCTGTGGTCTTACCATACTCAGTTTAATTTTGGACAGTATAGAAGTGTCTTACAATAATGTCTGTGCTAACAATAAACAGTAACCTTGACCTGTCCTGCAAGTAGTATTCGATAGAAGAGTCACGGTAACGGCTCAGCACAACACCTATTAACAAAAGTACTGACCCATAAACTCAACCTCCCCTTAACAAAAATTGGCCACTAAGAAAAATACCCAAACAATTTAACCAAACATCTTCTTAATAACTGTATTATAATCTTTATTCATCTTCTCAATCTTCGGTTTTAAGGAATTAGCTTTGAGTTGAGCTGCCTTGTCGTTGGGTTCTATTCTCAGGGCTTCCTGTATGTCTTTCCAGGCGTCTTCGTACATGTGGAGACCGGAGTGGGCGGAGCACTTCCTGTAGAGGGCCTTCACGTTGCCTGGGTCGTAGCTGAGGGCCTTCTCGCACAGTTCTATGGTGGCTTGGTACTCGTCGTGTTGGAGCTGGCAGTGGGCTAAGTTGTTGTACAGTTTTACCTGGAAAAGGGATTAAGTTATGTATAAGGATCGGCGTAGGTTGTGTTATTTTGAAATCAAAATCAAAAGTCATTTATTCAAATTAGGCTGAGTGCCAGCACTTTTTGAACGTCAAAGTTCTACATAAAGACAGTCCCCCAAAACGCCCGTCCGTCACCACTTCCTAGTGTTTTAGCTGGGAAGAAGAAGTGGCGCAACAAACTCCCCAGCAATATTTGGGTCTATGAACCTGATGATAATGTTAATATGGACATGCCCCGGGATTACCGAATATTTGTCTGAATGACGATGTATTAAATTAAGTTAAACTGTTTAAGATATCATGAGTACGCACGACGACATATCAAACTACTTATTTCCGGAATATTCGCTCTCCGACACATCCGAAGACTTCCGAAAAAACCAGAACTAAAGACTAAAGTTGTAAAAATAAACTCTTTTTCTTTCTTCTTTATTTTTCTTCTTCTTTCACCTGGTTTCATAAAAAACCGGCCAAGTGCGAACTTGCGTACGAAGGGTTCCGTACCATAAATCGACAGCAATCACGTTTATTTATTTATTTAACACTTTACACACACAAATGTACAGACCGCCTCTGTGTTAAGGTCATAGGCAATCTCTACCAGTCAACCTTTGGGTGATGCAGAGACACGATTCTTGTATGATATACAAGAAACTTTTTCCCCTTTTGTAACTATATTTTGCAGGCGACTTATTAAGCGCATATTCCGTTTTTTCCGATCCCGTATAGCCTATAGGCTTCCTCATGAATGTGGCTATTATAAACAAAAAGAATTTTCCAAATCCAACAATCCAAAAACGAACGAACTCGAGGTTTATTATATTAGTATAGATTTAATTCACTTTCTATTATTTTTTGTTGCAATGAAAAAGGGTTCGTTGGTTACCATCCTGGTACGGAGCCCTAAAAAGTTTTATATCAGTAAAAATCACGCATTTTTAACTATAAAAGTCTTCACTTATGCAGAAAGAATTATACTGATCATAGTAGGAATAACTGCTCAAGACCGGGATGGTTGGCGCTCTTTGGGGGAGGTTTACGTTCAGCAGTGGACGACAAGTGGCTCGTATGATGACGACGATGAGTAGGAATAAGTTTACACTCTATGAAGGGCAGTATCCCAAAATTCTAGTGACCTTTATCTTCATAAATCTATCCAGTTTTATTTTCACCTTAAGCTCCACCATATCCTTGACCACCTGCTCGCTGACGACCTTAGGGTCCAAGGGCTCCGTGGCTAGCAGCATCTTAAGAGCCTTATTGAACCTACGGAAGGCGTCCGTGGTCCTCCCCTGCTTGATCAGGTCTACTCCGCGCTCCTGTGTGCAAACGATAATGTTTTTGAGTGTAGAATCTTTGATATTTTAGACTTTGCGTTTATTGTTAGCTTGGACAAAGGAAACAATGGATAAGAAAATAGTATTGTATGTAAATATGTGAAGCAGTCTGATTTGATTAAGAAATACCCATAAGGGACAGCTCACACTGAGGCGCAACGCTACATGTACTTCTATCTATCTATCTATTGGGGTATGGTTTCCGCACTTAGTCCTGATGTTGGACCATTGTGCGTGGGCCATGGCGGCCGTCATTCCAACCAGCCAACCTCCCTATATGTACTTTTTAAGATATGTATAGAATGAAGATCGGTCGATGGAGCAGACATGTGGTAGAGTGGAGACCGCGTATGGGCAAACGTAGTGTGGGACGCCCTGCGGCACGATGGATCGATGATTTGAAGAAGGTGGCTGGCAGCGGATGGATGCGGACCGCTCAGTACCGGGATGGTTGGCGATCTTTGGGGGAGGCTTACGTTCAGCAGTGGACGGCAATTGGCTGATATGATGAGAATGAAGATATATTTACAACACATTAACGAATAAACAGTGGCGAACTGGATCGCAGCGATAGCTTGCCCTAAGCACATGTTGCGCTTAGCGAATTCGAATACTCCTCGCGGAGTCGCGATATGCAGGACGATACATACACCAGACCATGAGCCCGGATTTTAACACTAATTAAATGAAAGCATTTTCATTTTTAGCTTCACATTTAAAAAATATTTCTAAGCCAGTTGATAATTTTTAGAAAAAACAAATGAATAGCATAAAAATGGCCGGAGATGGCAAAACACAATGAGCGTTGGAAAGCAATGGGGGAGACATTTGCCCAGCAGTGGGACAATATAGGTTGGGAAAAAAAAAACATAAAAATCTAACAAACTGCAAATATTATAGACCTTTTAAAAGGAGTGAATTCCTTTTGAAGGACAGCTCTGCCACTGCACTCGACAGAGTTATCATGACAATGGAAAAAGTTTTAATTTGAGAATTAATAAAAAATCTTAAACTTAAAATAAATCTTAAAAAATCTTAATTTGAAGTAGGCTGAGTTGAGGTACATAAATTAAGTTTACAAATAGTTCCTTAGATTAACTTAAACTGCCATCACCCAACACGATTTACAATAGACCACAGTGTTTTAAGAACAGCATAATAACTAAACAAACACATTCCATAATGTACCATCGAAAGTACAAACACATATTGATTGACATGATTGTTTAATATTATTTTGAAAAACACAATTAAGATTTTTTGTCTTGTGTTCGTTTGTGAGGATATAAAACAGTGAACCAAGAAACAAAACATTTTAGACTTTAAAGATTTATTGTGAATAGAAGTGTCTGTGACTCTGTTTAAATTATTTTATTAATAAAAGCCGTTAAAAGTGAAATGTGTTTGCCTGCAAATTCTATATGAATAATTAATGAGAATAATAATGGCCGTTTTCAATGACACACGGTGACGACGCAGTAACTCATGAAAAAGCGAACTGTTGGAAATTAAACAGTGCAAAACGGTAGGTATTACATTTAGGTTTTGCATAGTTTTGTTGAAAGCAGGCATATAGAAATCCTATCTTAATCCAAATAAGGTATTACAAAATATTTGTATTTTTTTTTTTATTATTAATAGGCTTGCATTTAATTTGCACTATGACATTTGATGTGATTGACAATGGAGCATGTTTGCCTAGAAGTAACCTATTCACTCTTGATTTTAAGATCCCCATGTAGTGGTCTGCCATATTACCTGTGAGTCTTCAAGTCAAAAGTAACTATTCTAGACAAGCTTGGAATAAATTCCAGTTTCAAACAGATAGTAATTTTAGTGTAATGATTGATTATTATTTTGACAGGATATTTTTTGCATCTTCCAAAACAATTTGTTACACACAAACACTAATAATTTTTTGGGAAGTACTCACACCATAAAAAAAACATATGAGAGCATGATGTTTCAAAAAAACAAAAGCGGTTTCATACAGAACAATAATTAAAATAAATACCTAAATAATAAATACCGAATACCTAATGAAAATGTATAAAACAGAAGCATAATAACCTTGTGATGCACAGCAGCTTCATACAGTCTCTGCCAACTCCAGTCGCTGATCAACTGCTCCTCCGTAAGCTCCTTCAAGTCCACCTTACACGTGATCTCCTTCATTAGTCTCCCCTCCGCGTTTCTGTACACCAGAGCGGCCTCACAAGTCTCGCCGGAACACATCGCCTGCAGCACCAACTCGAAATCTTTGTCAATGAATGAGTCACAGTCGCCAATCAAAACATTCCCGTCAAATGCTCGGCTAAATATCCGGCTGTATGGATCTATCTCACTAGGCCCCTTGTCGTTGCTACATTTCACGTCAGATAAAGTGATCTTGCAACGAGAATCTTCGTAAGGAACCAAGGTGTAGTCTCCGGGTGTTATCACCCTTTTCCGTATTTCTCGGTCCGGACGTGTGCTAATGACTGTTTCTTTTTGCATTTTGAAGCGGTCTGTGTATTTCTTGCAGTGTTTTGGTAAATAATCAGATATTTATTTCAAGTTTTTAGGATTTTTCGGTATTTTACGAACGAATGTGCGAGAAATGATCAGAAATCTCTAATGTCAATGTCACACAGTCAATATTCGTTCATGTCAGTCATGCATGAAAAGGACATGAACATTAACGTTCGGAAACAAAAGCCGGATCTTTGTCTGTTTCTAATTTCAATTTTCTGTTTCTGTTAGTTTCTGAAGATACAATTGCAAAATACCTACTTTTTCTTCACGAAATTGAAAAATATATCAGTTTTTCCACAGTGCTTTGATCAAGTTCTTCCGTACAAAAAAAAAGATAACTAAAGAGCATACTTCCTATTGGCGATGCGAAGATTCTAACTAGCGCCTCTAGTGTCAAGTGCAAGAACGATGCTTTGACAGCTTTCATTCAGAGTTGCCTTGTACACACTTGTGTGGTATTCCCCAAACTGAGAGATAAAAGAAATATAAATCTTGGAAAATTTTATGAAATTGGTTTCATTTGGTTGGTTTCGTAAAAAAAAATTGGTGGTGGCAACGCTGCAAGTGTCTGTTATACGAAACGTCGATGCTGAAGGCGCGTAAGCTTGCGATGAACGGAAGAAAAGACGTCATCCACCCGTAGTGACGGTATTCCAAAGCCCAATATTTTGTGTAACTACCTAATTACCTTAACTTTATTTACCAAATTTTATAAGAAACAGTAGAGAAAAATACTGGTTATTGTAAAAATGGTGGAACAGCAGAAATAAAAATAAAAAGGTTTGTTGTCACTTGTCACACTGCACACTGTCACAAGCAATGTCAGGATCAGCTGTTGTCAGCAACGCGAATTTTCAAAATTCTGTCTTTTCTGTGTTTGAAATAATTGTAGAAATATTAGGATACAGGATACGATAAATATTACAAATACTTAACCAATGAGTTTTGTGTGAAATATGTGAAATTAATCTTTTTTTGCCATTGTTAGAAAGGTGAGAAAAATAAAATTGTATCAGCTGTAGCAGCGTTATAAATCTGAAGTTTTGGAAATATTTAATTGAATTTGAAATGTGTTTTTTATCATTGTTTTCACTTGCGTCCCTATAAACTTCGAAATTCTTGTTTGCACATATTTTTTACATAAATAAACATAACCTAACAATAACAAGATATTCACGTTGTTCATAAAACAAAACCATCTTGAACCCTTTTTTTTTCAGTAATAATGTCGCTGTTACTAAAGAACGCGTGGCGGAGTGTGGTGAAAGGCAGGCAACTGAAGCCACTGAGCAAGTCCCTACTGGACAAAAGTTTCCGTGCCAGTTAGTATTCGTGTAATCCTAACCATTCCTTAAAATGTTCAAAAGGTCTGAAAAGACTTCCCAACTTGGTGTGCAGGAGTGAAATAATTGAGCAGCCAGATATAAGTTGTCGGTTTCTAGAAAAAGGTTGTTGACTATAAAAAACTGAATTAATCCGTCAGATAAATTTCCAAAAAATATTGGACATCATTTTTTGTTTTTTCACGTAAACAAAAAATAAAGACGATACAGTGCATTGAAAACTCGTGTGATGTCCCTTACCAGTACAATTTTCCTTATCTTCGTATTTTTTTATGATTTGATAAAAGAAAAAAATTACTTCTACAATATTTTTCGAAAATCTTAACTGACGGACTAAATAGAGTCAAATTTTTTAACCCAGGCAACATCCCTATTTTGATTGGGATACATCATGACTTTGAACAAATGAGTTTATAATAATTTGTATGCATGTCAGTCCTGTGACAATAAATTTGATCACTATTATTTAAATGAAAATTAATACTTTTTCTTTCTGTGAGTTTTCCCACAAAATTTACTGCTCTGTAAAAAATTACAGAGCAGTAAATTTTGTGGGGATTCTCATTTATAATCCTTCATTTGTGTTCCACATGAAGGCTTACAGCTAAGAGCCATTGTAGACAGTGTAAGGGCACACAGGGTTGCGGAATTTGTTCGAAAGAGTCACCGCGGCCCTGGAACGCAAAGGGCTTTAGAAGGAACACAGATAAGTTTTAGTCAGTAAAAGTCTGACAACGCCCTTCCGCTCCACCCAGAGCGGAAGAAGTCCTTTGATGATTTGCCATCCTTAACAAAAGTATTGTTTTTACATAACTATTACTAAAAGTTAAAAATCAAAATCACAGAAACTAAACTGGTCATAGAACTGATATCTTAAAGGACCCAATTATTTATGTAATTCTAAAACTAAAGAATACAATCCAATTAATTCCACAAACAATTGTACAACTTTTGCAGTAACAACCCAGGTGAGCCGGCCACCTCCAGATGCCTTGATGACTGTCATCAAGGCCGCACCGACTGCTGCAGAGGTGCTGAATGCAGTCAACAGCAATATGGCTAAAATGGATCATACACACATGCTGCAGGCTCTGTGCTGCCTGTTTGAACTGCAGAAGACTGGACAGTAAGGAGTTCATTCAATAAACTAATTACTAACATGAGCTGTATATTGAAGTGCCCAAATGCCCATACACCTGTACTCTGTGGGATTTAATTAACGCCTCCGATGCTACAAGTAACATAGTCATCTAAGGGGCCTAAATGAAAATGATACAGTGCATTGAAAACACGCGTGACGTCACGCCGCTGGTAAAAATTGTACCATCCTAGTGACGTCACGCGTGTTTTCAACGCACTGCATCGTCTTCATTTTTTGTTTACGTAAAAAAATAAAAAATACGTGCCTAATATTTTTTGGAAATCTATCGGACGGACTAATTAATTTTTTTCAATAAAAATAACCTAGTATCAATATAATCCAGTTGTTCCCATTCTTTAACCATAAGCACCCCCCTAACTTGCTTTTTAATTCACTTCCCCCCCTCACTTGCCTTCTTTAACTCGACACTAAATGGTTTTGTCACTAAACAAGATTGTTTAGTGACTTTATTTGGGTTACATACTCTCTGCTACATCAAGTTATTTTATTCAAATAGAAAGAAAAATATTAACACACAAAAAACACAGTTTATTTTTGGAGTTGTACCAACCAAATGCCTGTGCTCCTATCTGCTTTCACACTCCCACAGACAAGTGGAAGTGATTTTATTTTCGAATGTATCCTTAACAATCGTTAGGTAATATTTGTTGGCCGCGACTTTGCATTATAAATAACCTTTTATACCCCTTTCAGATCAGGCACAGACCCCGAACAATTAGTAACAAACCCGACGTTTGGGGTTCTCTGTCAGAAGTTCAAAAGGCACGCTCGAGCGCTGGATGTGAATGAGGCTCTCGAAGCCACGAAGGTCCTCTCCTATCTGGAGGTGCCTACCGACTCCACCGTGGTCCAGACCATGCTGCAACTCCTCAGATGCTACATCAACATGATGAACCTCAGACAGATCATGTTCCTAGATTTCTTACTGACGAAATTCGACCACAAGAATCATTTAGTTGATGCGTTGAAGCTTGCTTTGCCTTTGGCCTTCCAAATTCACTTACCATTGGAGATTGATACTAAAGACATGGTTCTACTTAAAGATATGCTGGCGTACAGCTGTTTACACAACCTGCCTGACCGTTATATAGATGAAATAGTGACTGGATTGATTCTCCATGATCAGGCCATAGACGCTCTAATAGCTAAGTCTATTATAGTGTCGTTATGCCAAGTGAACTGTACTGAAGAGAGGTTCCCTGTGAGGGTGCAACTCCTCCACATTTGCTACGACATATTGACGCAGAGGGTCGACCAGCTGTCGTATGAGGAGATGCTGATGTTAACTGCTAAGATCAAGAGCAGGATCGTGGAGAAGCATCCGGAGTACTACCATGAGCAGCTGATGGATGCGGTGGGTAACTCGGTGGTGGCTCGAGGTGTAGACTTCGATAAGGGGCTGCAGGTGGCTCGAGTTTTTTCCAGAATTGTGAGTATTTTTTTCTTAATTATTGCTTTTTGTGTCCCTGGGTGGTGCTTGCCATTGTTGAGGAGCCAGGTTGGGAAAAGCGTCATTATGTTTATTCATTTGATTATTTAGTGACATAAAGTCCGTGTTTGTGCCTGTTTTAATAATAGATAATGGACTAGCTGTATTCTACATGGGTCTTCAAAATTACAAGTAGTGGTAACAAACCTTACTTTTTTTGAGTAATTGAAAAAGTAGATTTGCAGAGTAGTTTTTAGGGTTCCGTACCCAAAGGGTAAAACGGGACCCTATTACTAAGACTCCGCTGTCCGTCCGTCTGTCACCAGGCTGTATCTCATAAACCGTGATAGTTAGACAGTTGAAATTTTCACAGATGATGTATTTCTGTTGCCGCTATAACAACAAATACTAAAAAACACAATAAAATAAATATTTAAGGGGGCTCCCATACAACAGACATGATTTTTTTGCCGTTTTTATAGATAATGGTACGGAACCCTTCGTGCGCGAGTTGACTCGCACTTGGCCGGTTTTTAAACTATTTATAGAAAATCGAATCTACCTCTCCCTGTCATACCCATGTTATTAAATAAAGAGGGCTAAACGAACAAACAATCAAAATCACAATACATATTTTACTTTTATCATATCCCAGGCACACACGCACTTCGGCCTCGTGGGCTACCTGTGCGAGAAAGCAGCCAACAACTCCACAACCCTCTCAGCTTGCCGCCCCAACACACTGTTCAGCTTCATCAACTGCCTGTCCAACAACAACTACACCCCAGACCCCGCACAGTGGACCAAAATCAAACCACAGATAACAGACAACCCGATCCTCCTTGACAACAGTACTATACTCCCCTGGACGAAGATCTGCCTAGAAATGGCGTCTTTAGGTCTCTATGAAGATAAGCTACTCAAAAAAGTGTTTTGCAAAGAGAATCTGAACAGGGACTTCAATCAGTTGGATTACCTCCAGCTCTTGACGCTGTATGAGGCTGTGCAGACCTTCCACAGTAAGGATTACAAGCTGCCGGAGGACTTGCTGTGTAAGGCGAGATCGGTGTATCCTGTGCACCGGAAGACGGAGCTCTTAGAGCAGCACCTGTCTGCGGGGCTGGGGGGGGCAGGGTATGTCGTGAAGAACGTCGTGCTGCCCAATGGAATTATTTCTGGTGAGTGGACCATGACCAGTGGCTTAGTCTAGATTTTTAAACGTACTCGATCGTATAATAACTAACCGTATAGAAAAAAAAACAAGTGCGAGTCAAACTCGCGTGCAAAGGATTCCGAACGAATCTCATTTTTTATACATGTTATTTTAACACTATAGAATTATTATAGGTTTTCCAGTAATCTTAGGTAAAGAACTATAATCTGCATTTTTTTTTTTCAAAAAGGCTTATTCGTTTCAGAGATAAGGGGTGGGGGGAATGGTTATTTTTCATCAAATTTCTTGTATAATTTGAAAACTCTTTATTTGATAATAATTAAAAAAATATAATTAAAACTCTCACAATAAGTAATCTCATTTGATATGTCACACGTGACACGGTACAGATAGAAAAAGATTTTTTTGCAATTTTCTAGTTTGTCTCCCAAAGGGACCCCCATTCTCAAAATTTATTTATTTACGTAATGCGTCCGCGTTTGGGTCACAAAAGTTCATTTGTACCAAACAACAGAATCGGCTCAATAGCTTCGGAGAAATTGGCTGTGATAAACGGACAGACAGACAGCCAGCCAGCAAGCGAGAAAACATACGAGTGATCCTATAAAGGTTCCGTTTTTTACGGATGTTCGGAACCGTGCATTTGTGTCATTGTCAGCAGACTTATTCAGTTTTGGTACGCGATCGAATAGTCTGTTCACAATTATTTTACAGTGACCTTTATTCTCTTAGACATAAGGTTGCTATCAGAGGTAAAAACTCACGGGTCGTTAAAAGCTCGCTCATCTATCTGTAGAGCGAGCTTTTTAACGTACAGTGCGTTTTTACCATAAACAGAAATACTTTTTTTCGTGCAAATAAAATCATAAGTTAAAAACTGTTTTTACAAAAAAAATACAACCGACTTCCAAATAAAAACTCTACAAAGACAAAATTAAAATTAATTTCGGAAGTTGGTGTCAAAACGAAGAAACAAAACTAAAAACACCGAATTCCGAAATTAAAGTTATTTTGAAGTCGGTTGTATTTTTGTAACAAGGTTTTTTTTCAGTTTTTAGTGTTGATACTCCAGAAGGAAATTGACATTACACCCATAATTTACACGACTACTTCGATTTTATTGATTTGAATTTGAAGAGGTCACTGGTACCTATATCTTCGAATTTCAACGTCCAATATAGCTATAACTAAACCGAACGCAAAAAGTATAATAACCTGACGTCATTTTGCTTACTTAGACGACGCAATTACATTATCACACGAATAGAATAAAAACTTCTGGGCTAGACTGAATATTTTTTTTACGTAAAGAAACAATTTTTTTTTTCCTTAGCCTATTGTGTCCCACTGCTGGGCAAAGGCCTCCCCCATATCCTTCCAGACATTCTTTTCTTGCGCCACCTCGAACCAGCCTTCGCGGTGTGCATACAAATCATCTCGCCATCGCTTTCTGGGCCGGCCTCGGCGACGCCGTCCGTCCTCTGGCACCCATTGCGTGGAGAAAGAAACATAAATCACATAAATCTAATCAGAAATCTTGGAGTAATCGGCGTACAAACAAAGTCAAAGTCAAAACGTTTATTTCAATTAGGCCATTAAACGGCACTTTTGAACGTCATCATTTACAGTTCAGCAAAATAATAATATTAAATTAATAAAGTGACTACTGTCCATTCGGAAAGGTAGATTCTTATGGAGAAGAACGGACAAGAAACTCAATCCAACTTCAAACATAAAAGAAAGAAAAAATACACACCGAATTGAGAACCTCCTCCATTTTGTAAGTCTATTAAAAACGTGCTCTCTTTACCAGATTGTGCGATATGTTTGAAGAACGGCTACCCTGTGAAGTTCGAGGTCTCCACAGGTGACCTGAGAGTGCCTATCGAGTTCCTGAATATTCCACCCGGCGGAGTACTGTAAGTACCTACCTATTTATTTATGCCACTACTAATGCCCTTACTAATGAATGAATGGCCTAACTAGCTTAGTCAAAATTGCATAATGCAAAGATTTTCCGAAGTATCAAATTCAAATGATTTTATTTCACACTGGTCTATATGGGCACTTATAAAACGTCAGAAGCTACTGCACGGTTCGAATTGGTCATTTTCATGCATAACCTTTTTTTAGAAATAAGAAAACATTTGTACAATGTTTCCATGTACCTAAATAGTTATGAGAGGACAGTGAAGATCAGGCAACGAAATATCAAGATGATCCGACGCATATCTTACAAAGAGCAGCGCATTATCAATATAACATACGTTGAAATAAAATCGAAAATAAATCAATACCTCTTAATTTTCCAGCCTATGCGTCCTGACCTTCCTGCCAGGCTGCTTCTCGATGAACAGCAACCGTCTACGAGGCACGTTCCGCCTCGTAATGGACATACTAGAGGAGCACGGCTACGCGGCAGTCGCTGTCAACGTGAACGAGTGGCTGTCTGCGCCGGCGCATGAGAGGACCCCCTACCTCCTGAGAGAGGTGGAGTACAAGTGTGGAGAGATCGGAATGAAACTATCCGCCACTTGAATACACTCGAATAAATATTGCAGATTGTTTTTAGTATTCTTTTATGAATTGATCTCTGGACGAGGATAGCAAAATTGTTTGTGAAATATATTACGTTTTG
Source organism: Mamestra configurata (assembly GCA_002192655.3). Taxonomy (NCBI): domain Eukaryota; kingdom Metazoa; phylum Arthropoda; class Insecta; order Lepidoptera; family Noctuidae; genus Mamestra; species Mamestra configurata. Next base: position 37,993 of record NDFZ01004871.1, read on the forward strand.
TACGAGGTTTTTTTTTTATCATATTTCTTTATTTTTCTGAACGCTATTACATAATGTCGGTATGAGTTTGGGTGTATTGGTGATACATACCGCTTCTAGTAGGAGGTATTATAACCGGAAAATAACACTTGCGCCTGCGCAGAACGATCGAAACGATAATATGGTGTCGTATGAGTCGCGCGAACGCGTTTCCACGCAAAGATTACGACAGGCGCGCAGTGCCGCCGCGCGTTAAGCTGTCAACATTTAAATACTCTAACGACAAACCAGGGGAATCTGCGCAGTCATCTCCATTGCCCAAGAAGGTGGCTTATGTTTTTGTCAACATGTTTGCCGTCTATTTTAAATTCTAAATAAGTTCTCCCTCGTAATTCGCTCTCAAATGTGAGCCTCGCAAGTTTTCTTATTATTTAAGCGACCTATCATAGTCATGCAATCTTTTTGCAACAAAAGACTTCTTGGTTCGATCATCGCAAAATTCATAAATTGACAACACCAGCACACCAATGACAACTCACGTCAAAATACCAAAGCAAATGCCGTCAATTTCAAAAAAGTTGATTTGCTTATAACTTACAAACGATAATCTGACCTAGTTATAAATGATAAATGTTATTCATCGCTGAAAACGTGTGTTTGCATGCAAACGGAACGAAAGAACGTAGGGAGAAGACAACTCTTAGGTAACACTTCGAGATGAACTCGAAATGGTGTGTTTTGATACTAACCTGCGTTTTTATGGTGTGCGAGAGTAAGTACGGATATATCGTATGGCCTGCGGACAAGGTGATTGTGAAGACAACTGACTACTTCGCCGATGTACCTGATAAAAACGTCGCTCGGGCCACTTATAGTAACGAAATCAATTCGACAGGGTAAGTATTTTTTAAATACCTAAGTACATTTTAGAGATTCGGCAGTATCTTATCTGTCTAAACTAATATTAGAAAGACTTGACATTGTCTGTTCTGTAGCAAGCAATCTCTGTGTAGTTCTACTTACAATATTTATAAAATGTTACATAAATAATCCTTATTACAATAGGTAGGCTTTATCCTGAGAAATTATACGGTTCCGGGCACAGAAATGTTCCGGGCAAAGACTAGGTAATCTATGGTTCCGGGAGAGCAAAGGCGCGGGAAAGATGTAATACTTTAGTACTCTTATTAAGTATTTCGTTTATTAACATGCAACGTAAAGAACTCTCATAATCTTGTTGATTGGAAAGAATGCTATTGATTGTGTGTTACGGAATCAGCCTTCAGCTCCTATTTCTTCATTCGCCTTCTAATGAATTTGTTTCCCCTGATCAAGCTGGGCTTTCTTGGAACTGCACACGTCAGCCGACTACTCGGATGAGAAGCAGGCGTACGCGGCCGGCTACCTGGAGGGCTACCTCACCAGGGACCTCATCTGGTACCATTGGCAGAACATGCTTAAGGGGTGAGTGAATAATAACAACACTAACTATCCCACTGTTGGGTTGAAGCCTGTTCTCATATGGAGAAGGCACGAGCATTAACCACCATGCTTGCTCAAGACTGTGGTGGGTGATTTTAGACTTATAGTAGCTAAGAGTCCAGTTTCCTTGCGATGTTCGCATATGACAGTGATGTTCAAGATAAACTTAGAAAGGTCAAAAGGTACTCGTAAGTGAAATTTTTTTGCTACTGGACTGCTGAGCATAGGCCTCCCGCAAATTTGAGTTGGCGAGAGAAACTGGACTCGCACCGCATAGTCTGGCTCGAGGAGGCTCACTCAGGGTAAGGGTTTGTGTTTCTCCTCTCACAAAATGAAATACCTTATTTTCTCTCTGCACCACGCCATGTCACTCGTGGTATGCCGCGACACCGTCTCACGATACCTGCACTTGATATGTATAATATTCCTAAACTTTTATCTGCAGATATTGCTACAACAAGACGGACGTGTGCGGCCTAATCGAGGAATTCGTCGACAAGAATGAAGCGTACATGTCTAAGATGGTGCAGAGTAAACCAATGGACCCCTATTGGTATCAGGTAGATACTTGACTATGACCTGGTGCTAAAAGGTCGAAAATTACGTTAACATTATTGTCGATATTGACCCTTTTAGCTCCAGGCGTCCAGGCTTAAGATAAAATCTTCCTGTCTTGTCGATGTTTGTTTATTTACTCTTTAGCTTCTCAAGCCAGCTGCAACGCTGTTTGCACATTACAAAAGCATTAGATGACCTCGTCGGTCTTCGTCACAAGCCCGACTGCTGTGCATGAAAACCTGAGTTCAATTAAACTGCTACTAGCATTTGCTCGCAACTTCGTACGCGCATAACCAGTAAAAAACGGGATATTCGTGTACGAAGTCGCGGGCTAAAGCTAGAAGCCCATAAAATAAGAATATTTGCAGGTGAAGCTGTATTACACCCAGTTGGAAGGCCTGGCGGTGGGCTACAATGTGGCTACGAAGGAGCCCTACGAGTGGCTCTCCACCAGAGATATCATGTTAGTGCTTTACTGACAAAACTGCAGCATATCAAATAATCAAGTCTTTGATAGGTGCTTTAATTTCCGGCATTATTAATGTGGTTTATCCAATATTTACATCGAAACCATGTCATGGCTGTAAAGTCATGTCTTTGAGGGCTGGCGCACATTATCATTGTCAGTACAAATCACAACGCGGTTTTACTAGCAAACCAATACCAACCATTCGCAATTAAAATAAAGTTTAAACTGTAGAGGTAACTTATTTTCGACTTAATGTCTAACGGCCGGTTTCAATAACATATCTACCAACTGTCAAATTAGCTACCAAGAGTAGCTGAAACGTCATGTTACAAAGGCCAAGATGACGTTTCAGCTACTGTTGGTAGGTTATTTAGGTTAAAGGTAGATACGTTATTGAGACCGGCCGTAAGAGATGGAATGTTCATATTTGTTTCGAAGTGAAACAGCGCTTTGCCTGGCTCTTAAATTTCCCCACAAAAATAAGGCTCTTAAACTAAGATTTCCGCACAATAAAGGCTCTTAAACTGCTGATTAACATGACCTCATATTAATCCCCAGTTGGATCAACATGTTGGGTGATCTGGACGAGATTGCGTTCGCGGTGTCGATGCCCAAGACCAGTCCGGACGGACGGCTGTTCGGCGACCGCTGCACCGGGCTCGTCAAGTTGCTGCCCGACCTAAGCAACTTGTACTTCTCACATGTCACATGGAACAGGTCAGGATCTCCCCTCATCATCGAGGTAGGGAAGTTGTTAGGTGTGTGAGTAGCAATCCATTTGCTGTGCTCAAGACGACTGTCCTGACCAAGTAACATTTATGGAAATCAATGGCATAAAAAAGTTATTCTAAAATCTTATGAAAAAGCTATTTGCTTATTTAATAGTCAGATAAGTTTTACCTGTGGAATAAAAAAATGGTGTTGTTATGATGGGATTTGACAGGTTTTAAACTTTTAGTTTAAACATTAACAGCCGTATTTTTTATTCTTCTGTTAAAAAATATCCGACTTTTGAAAAATCAGCCCATTATCTAAAGAAATATTATAAATTGGAAAGATTTATTTAGAAGCTATATTTTATCTTAAAAAAAATTGAGATCTTACGAAAATTGCAATAATGTCACCCAAAGTAGTAAAATGTTGCCTAATAAATTAATTATTTGGCGTGCGCTGAGAAAACTATTGATGATACATAAAATAATGTACTACATGATTAAAGTACTCATTATTACCTATAAAAAAGTCCGCGAGGGTATATGTTTAACTATTATGGTTCAGTCAATGTTGCGGTTTGAGCGAACTGGGGAGAATCTTAACGCTTGGTCCGATGAAGTTGAAACATGGCATTAAATATTTGGATAAAAATACCAAATGTTTGGATTTTTCGAAAATAAACGCCTTAATTAAGGGGCGAAAAGTCTTGATGAAGTTTTTAGGGGAGGACATTATTGCTTACTTCAATTTACGTGGAAATTGGAATGAACAAACTAAAAGTGGGATATTTGAAACAGATCTAACAATTTTTGTATATTCAACCCGTGACGGGGTGAACGGGGTGAATAGTAGGCTGATCCTGAGACCGTTGAATGGATATCGTAGTGCGTCATTTTCCAAAACTAACCTTTAAAAGGGTTAGAGGGGGCGTTTAAGTGTGGAGAACCTACTAAATCCGCGCGGACGAAGTAGCGGGCGAAGTGCTAGGATAAAATGAACATGATTAGGCACAGCAATTCTTTAGGAACAAGATGGGGTGATCTATAAGGCGATCACAGGAATTTACTGGACCGATCGCTTTGACGAAATTTGAGGGAGGCCTCTGCAGAGGTACATCTTTCAGTTATACTATAATGTCCCAACAGTTACCAATCGATGCTGCGTCTGCACAAGATGTACGTCATGCACCTGCACCTGTGCCCCGGCAGTAAGACGCTGATACCCGGCTACAAGATGTCTCTCACCTCGTACCCGGCTTTCGTGCAGGTAATAACGGCTTTCACCGTGTAGGTTGTATTTCAAGGATTTCAGATAACTACTTTCAGGTTGTGTTTGCTGTCTTGTGAGTTTTTCTGGTCTTCTTATGTCATTTGGTTACCGAATTTGTATTTTGAAGTTGTAAGACATAGTTTAGTAACTGCCAGTAATGTTGACCAGTTCTTTAAAGTCTGTAAATGCAGATTAAATGAATAGTTTCAAAAATGGTGTGATGGTGTCGTAACAACCTTTGTGGCGGTTCAATTCCTACAGCTTCCAGGCACCATCTTATAACTGGGCTCTAATAATCTAATTATTATTAAGGCAGCCTCAGGCAAGCGCGATTAAGAAAAAAGAAAGAAAAATGTTTATCTGGGACTCGTACAAGACAAACAGAACAGTAAAATAAGTTAACAACTAAGCAGACGACAACCTCCTAGGTTGAACTGCGAGACGCCACTCATAATAAAAATGGCACCATCTCAAATAAGCACCCTGTGCCTATACACTATGTAGATACTTAGGTAGTATATAACAATAACCTGACGGCGCTGGGCAGTCCACAGACGACTTCTACATCATCTCGTCGGGGCTGGTCTCCAGCGAGACCACCATCGGCAACAGCAACAGCAGCCTGTTCTTGCTCATCACACCCTGCGGCGCTGTAAGTTCTGTGTACTGTATGTTCTGTGAGATTACACAGTCGGATTTTGTTCACAAATTCATGAGTTTTAATTTCTTTGCGCGGAACACTCATTCTTTCTCAAAAATAAAGGTAGCCTCGTCACTCCATATAAGATACCTAAGCTATCTGCGAGTGAAAGTCCCGACAAAACACGCGCCGAACATTTTTGACACCTGATAAATTCTGACTAACCCCTGCTATACGATACGAAATAAGGGGACGTCGAGACCCATAATTTGTGTATATATAGGTGATGGAGTACGCTCGAGCGATGGTCGCCAACAGGCTCGCGCGCAACGGCAAGGAATGGACCCAGATATTCAGACAATACAACAGCGGCACTTATAACAACCAGTGGTGAGTGCAACATATTCTAAACCATGCTTAGTGACTAATTAATAGGTCTACTGCGTTCACTATTAAGTTTCCAAACATGTCTTGATCTTTGAAACCGCAGATGTGATGATTTTTTTATTAACACGTAGACCTAGATATTAGAATGGTGCTACTCCTTGGATTCGACTGCACACTTTTCATATTTTCTTCAGGTTCATAGTAGACTACAAGAAGTTCAAGCCCAGCAACGCGCGCTACCCTGGCTCCATCAGCCCTGGTCTGCTGTGGGTGGTGGAACAGATACCAGGCTACACGGAGGCTGCTGACTTGTGAGTCATCCTTCATTCTACCAACTACAAACAAGTACAGCCCTGCAACGCGCGCTACCCTGGCTCCATCAGCCCTGGTCTGCTGTGGGTGGTGGAACAGATACCAGGCTACACGGAGGCTGCTGACTTGTGAGTCATCCTTCATTCTACCAACTACAAACAAGTACAGCCCTGCAACGCGCGCTACCCTGGCTCCATCAGCCCTGGTCTGCTGTGGGTGGTGGAACAGATACCAGGCTACACGGAGGCTGCTGACTTCTGAGTCATCATTCTACCTACTACCAACTACATACAAGTACAGCACTGCAACGCGCGCTACCTTGGTTCCATCAGCCCTGGTCTGCTGTGAATGGTGGAACAGATACCAGGCTACACGGAGGCAGCTGACTTGTGAGTCATCACTCATGTTGCCTATCCTTTTCTCCACTATGATGATGCAACTGTATACCAGTACAAATCAAATCAAATTGGCAACTGCTCCATGTAAAGGAGCAGTTGCCAATTTGACCTTCGCAATCCAGCAACTGGGTAACACGATAGCCCTTGGCAAGACTGCTGTCAGATTTTGTGCCTTCCAACTGATGACCTGGTGAGGGTCGCGGATAGCCGATGAATGCGAGACGCACTGGACCGGTTGCTGTGGCGACACTTGCGGGCGGTCAGCTATGTCGCCCTCAAGACGACTTTCGGCGACGATGGACGTCTTTCGGCTGATCTGATGATGATAAAGCACGTTAAGCTGTTGTTCCCGGCTTTAATTTGTAGATCTTTGACATTGACAGTCGTTACCATTCTAGCTTCGGGTCATCGTGTTACCCAGTGGCCCAGTGAAAAGTAGATGTCAGACAGGCAGTTGCATCATGTGAAATATTGGTAGCCGACACCAGCACGTGCTAATCGAATTCGGTAAAACCTTTCTGAAAATTTTCCCACCTGACCAGACTGATCCAATCTCGCTTAAACCTCCAGGACGGAGTTACTAAAGAACCAGACGTACTTCCCCTCGTACAACATCCCGTACTTCCCGAGGGTCTTCAACCTGAGCGGCGGGAACGTGCGCGTATCCGCCTTCGGGGACTGGTTCGGCTACCACACAAATCCTAGAGCCAAGATATTGAAGCAGAAACAGGTAAGAACTCACTGGCTTACTAAAAGATGAGTATGTTTTCGGCATCACGGCATGTATATATAGCCTTATATTTGCTTATTTTTGTTTGCTATGGAAGAAGCCATCGAAATGCGTATTCAGAGAAAATGTTAAATGGCCTCCTGAAAAAATAAAAAACCGGCCAAGTGCGTGTCGGTCCACGCACAGTGTAGGGTTCCATAGTTACCAGTCTCCTAAACTATGCCAGAAAAATGTACTAACTATAATTACACTACAAAGTTACAAATGCTTGGTTTTAAGTCGTTTTCTATGGAATTATTAGGATTTTTTTACTTACCCAGTTCCATTTTATAAGTTGGTTGACTCATGAACTCGTGAAGCCTAGGTAGCGGTGATAGTTTTCCTTTTAAATTCGTTATACTTAGGGCATACTGAAATTTTCTTCATATACCCACACTGACACAATAAAAAAAAAAGAAAGAGAGAGTGCACTTATAATCATAACGCAAAAATCTTACGTGACGTTACATTTTCTTCCAAGTCACACCTACTGAGAGCCGCGTTAAGAAACTTCGTACCATAAAGTTACAGACTTAGATAGACGGAGTAGGCTGAGTTACCTACGTTGGCTCCATCAGGGTTCGAAACCTTAACAAAAGAAACGGTGCAGTTCTGTATCCAAATTGCCTAACACTTCACTGGTAGGCAAATGACACAACGAGCGCAAGGTTTTCGTCTAGTTGAACTGCAACCAAATAAAATAATAAGTTGATTAGGAGTACTACCCATCTGAACATTTTCTTTTCCTTTAGGTATATTTGTCACCGGAAAATTACGGACTCCGTAAGATTGTAAAAGATCGCGTGAAATTGTAAACTATTTTTTCTTAACAAGGCACGGATATATTGGAAACTATTGAATTTGGATGAGATTGATTGTATTCAAAACGATTTTTTCATAATATATCGAGAACATATTCAATTCAATTTTAAATGCAAAACTGGCTGTTCTTACCAATGTCTCTTCGTCACCGTTTCAGGAAAAGATCTGCAACCTACGCGACATGTACAACACGATGCGCTACAACGACTTCAAGCACGACCCGCTGTCGCGCTGTGAGGAGTGCAACCCTCCGTACAGCGCCTGCAACGCCGTCGCGGCCAGGAACGACCTCAACCCGGCCAATGGTAACATTATCCTAATGCTCTTTCCTTAGTTAAGGAGCCAAGGAGGCGGTGATAGCGCGTCTACTCAGGAGGGGAATGGCCGCAACCGTCTCCTTGTGGTTCGGCCCATAAAATATGACAAGACTAGCCTTTGCCCGCGACTTCGTACGCGCATTCCCGTTCCATATAGCATTCCTCATGAATGTGACTATCATATACAAAAAGAATTTTCAAAATCCGACTGGTGGTTCCAGAGATTATCGCGTTCAAACAAATTTTTGAGCTTTATTAGTATAGATAGATGTCGGTGGGGCCCTATGTGGAGTTGATGGGTTGTACTTCTCTGTAGTGGAGAGTGAGATGCTCACTGACAAATAAGTATTTTTCTGGATTGACCTCTCTCTGGTCTGTCTACGAGATTCTAGCTTGCTTAACCTAGCTATCATATAAGCCAGTTGCTGAATACATAAGACTCGCGACCAAGTAGGTCACGAAATGGCGGTAAGTCTTGACTTGTTGACAAATGCAATAGCGTCTACCGAGCCAATGTCAGCTTTAGACCCTGTATATGCTGACAAAGTATTAACATGACATTATTGTCATGTAATCGACAGCCGATTGTTCAATATTCAGGTAAGTTCGACCCTCTGAATTTATATAACGAAGTACCCATTAACGTGTTCAACATCCAGGAACATATCCGTTCCGCGCGCTGGGCCACCGCAGCCACGGCGCCACGGACGTGAAGATCACGAGCGCCTACCTCCGCAGTAGCTACCGCTTCGTGGCGGTGTGCAGCCCCACCTACAACATCTCGCGGGGCATCCCGCCCTTCAAGTGAGTGCCACCTGAGTGCGGACTATTATTTTGGTCAAAAACGTTTTCATCCCAATCGCAATTTTTCAAAAACTTCCAATTTCCCTACATTTTGAGAGGAACAAGAGCGACTGAGATGCTAATGCGAGCCTTGCTTAAAAATGAGTAGAATTGGCCCTTTGTACCCTTGATGATCTCAACAAAGAACAAAACGGTGTCTCCTAGGCCCAAACAGTATGATTGTTGTATAGGGGTATGGGGGACAGGGAGGAACGTCCTCCCACCTCCATTAAAAAGGGAAGATGCTCCGATTAGAGTAGCAATTCTCGTATTTGTAAGGAGGAGGAGGTTAAAAAACCTTTGATATTTTGATATGTACATTTATATACATTTTGATATGTATCGGACATACTGTCGCTGGGATGTAATTGCGAAATTTAAACGCTTTCTAAGACCTTCTGATGGGTGTTGTGTCTGGTGGGCAACTGCCCAATGATTGTTGTCGAGCATTTGTGTTATGTTCAAATCGCGCACGGAACTTTGATTGCGCTATGTAGATATAGAATTTTAAGTGACGTCAGGTCATATTGTAGTTCGTAGGTATGTGGAGTTATGCAAACCTCACGCCCCAGCCGCCGTAACAGAAGGAGACGCCCCGGACACCGGCCCACGCAATAGGTGGCTATTGCGTGGGCCTGCGGACGGCGAGCGTTGGGTGGCTCGTCGTCCGATCAAAACCAGGACCGACTCCCAGTCGCGTTGTGTTCCACGCGCGCCTCAAACAGATGTCAGCATAGGAAACGGAGCCCACTAGGGCCAGAGCCTGCCAGGGTACAGGAATTTATTCGAAAGAGTCACCGCGGCCCTGGAACGCAAAGGGCATTAGGAGGAACATGGATGGGTTTTAGGCAGTAAGTGTCTGACACTCCCTTTCGCCCAGAACGGAAGAAGTCATTTGATGATTTCCCTTGATGCCGCTACAGATGTTGTACCGTCGACACGTAAAGGAGACGAATGAAGTGAGTAACGGCAGTCATTAAGGGGATGTGCGTAGTTTACAGAGTCAAATCAAATTGTGTGGCGAAACTTGGCAATGTGATAACTCTTTTTTTTTATCTGTGGTTACAAATAGCAACGCACAAAAAGCAAAGCACAGTCTCCTAAAAACGTTTTTCTGTATCAACAACGGTTAGGATACCTTTACTACCCCATCCCAAAATGCACTCTGTATATTTGTCCCCAGATGGAGTACATTCGACATGGGCTCCACAATATCCCACGTGGGCCAGCCCGACGAGTGGATGTTCCCGCCAATACTGCACGACTGGGAGTGGGTGTAAACACGACCTTATGTCAAACGTGATAAGGATCAGTTTACTGTGCGCTATGATGATTGTAACTATAAGAAACATGCATGTGGTATTGAAAATATTGTTATTGCCATAACGGTGGCACTTTACTTGGCATATTCGCGCAAATATTCGCCTTACTTATTTGTTAAAAAATTAACTTTATCTCGATGACTTTAGGGTATATTTTTAACATCCAAGTAACGCGAATATTTGCCAAATACCACAAGTGAAATGCCACCTTAATGAACCAAATTATGACACTCGATTAAAAATATAACACTACAGAAGTACTTAGCATTTTACGAACGCTCGCGCTCGTCAATCATTTAAATTTTAACTTTATTCCACTGACATAAGTGTTACATGACGCGCGCTCGTAAGTTGTATTATCTCTAACTACTATTATTTTATAGGTAAACTGCAACATTGATTGATACTCAATTCGTATTTACATTACATGTTTTTACTGTGTTTTGATGACGTACGCGGCCAAAACTAAAGTAGCCGTCGCTATGCTACGAATTTAATAGTAAAATATTATCTCACCAGAAAATATTTGCCTAGCAACAAACCGGTCATGATCAAAAATAAAATTAGGCGATCCGCCCCCTTTTACGTATGAACTTGTGGAGTGTTGAATATTTAGATTTATGTCACTCTAGCGTAAATCAGTGTTGAACAACGCAAATAAACTTGAAAAATGTTCATGCCGTCCCTGTCATTTGAACGTGTATTTTAGCGATAGAAATATATTTAAGAACGGTTGTCTCATTCCAGAATTGTTAAGAAAAGTTAAAGTTATCTTGGCTGAAAAATTTAAAGTTGAATCTCTCCTTGATTATTGTTAGAAAGCATGATTTAATTTTACTGTGTATAATAAATAGTATTGTAATTAGGAAAAGATAGTATAATAATTTAGAATCTAAAAGTTTTGTAGTTTTTTGTATTTTTTACATACGTTTTTATAAATAAATCATGTTTTGAACAGTCATTGTTTTATTTTAGAGTAATTTATTGGGACTGGAATGGTTTTACTAATAAAAGTTAATACTAGTTCTCTAAATAAGCAATAATTTTATTTAATCTAATATACACCAATAAACAATGCTTATAATTACACTTTATATACATTATGTATGATCTCATGAAGGTACTCGAATAAATAAATACTATTCAAACCATTGTCATATTTAGCCAGCTTGAGAGCATCAAGGCTGCAAAAATAATATTGGATTTCTTTATCTATTTGAGCAAGATCCCAGAGCACATTTTCTCAGCAACAAAATGATTTTAAAAATATTGAGTGATGTTATTACGTAACTTAACATCTGGTACTGGTAAATTGAGCCCAACGTAAAAGGTATGCGTATGTTCAAAGTGCCTATGAGTACTAACACTACGCGATCCACATTCTTTTGCTCAGAAAATAAGTCATGTCTGCTCTTGGATCTTGGACTGTATGTTGCCAAAATTAGTTTAAAACTTTAAGGCCCAGTTTCATTGCTGCAAACGATGTGCAAGCAAAGACTATGCACATTAGGGTAAGAGGCAGCTCACACAAACTTGACGCTGCACTCACTTTTTAAGATACCGATAGTCTTTTTTATAAAAAAAAACAACCACATGATAAGCAGATTGTTTATTAAAATTTTCTTTAGAAAGTATTTGTTACTCAGTATTTGAACTAAACATGTGGTTGGATTTTTTAATAAATAAGCCTGATAGTGTTGCGGTGCAATGCGGCAGCAATGCAACTGTAGCTTTATAATGGACATAAAAAGTTACTTACTGACTCAAATAAAAATTCCCTTATTAATTTACATAAGAATTTAAAATGATATATGAATAAATAAATACTACTCTCTCCCCACTCTTCCACACACAGTGAACATTTCTACTAGTTGTATTCAATCTCTAAATGCTTGAAGTGCTGATAGTATAATATTCGTCTAGGATGGAATGAATGAGTATTCTTTATACAAACTTACTTAATAACAATATAATATGATGTAACAGTTAATATTTAAATAGTTTTATTAATACTGCAGTAATAACAATAATAAACCAAGTTTTTGCATCAGATCTTTCTTATTTTAATATTTTTGGAAACTAAGTTGACTATTTTGCATTCTTCTGCACAGCACTATGGGGTACCATAGACTTCTCTTGTGGCAGTTTTTTTTTCCTGGTTTCTATTAATGCAGTATTCATAAATATATTACATACAAATTACACTAAATATAGACATAGCCAAGATAGAATATGATAGACTGGACAGCTTTTCTGTATAAAATATTATTGTGATACCATTTGGTACTTACTTAATACTTTCTTTTATCAAGATGTAGTATTAACCTTTTGAAAGCCAGAGCATAAATGCATCGGCGTGCCCCCAACGCCAAGCCACAAATTCGCCGTACTTTCTGTCACGTATTTGTGATGTTCGCCATACAGGGCACGGGATTGCTTGTCATGTATATGCAACAATGGCATTCAAATGGTTAATCTGATCAGAAATAACTGGGTTCTTGCTCCATATACAAAAATACATACACACAAACACAGAACCTCCTTCTTTTTGAAGTCATTTAAATATACTGGTATTCAGCTGCATCTTAGCCTGGAAGTCAATCCCAACATGATTGAGAAAAGGCTCCACAGATGATGATTCTGTTAGTATTACATACTAAATACTCAATGCTGTTTTATTTCAGGTATTTCATCATCTTTGCTGGAGGTAGATTTTCAGAGACACCACTAACTTTTTTAATGTAGCAAGATATTTGCATAGGTTCATAAGAAGAAAGTACTTGATCCTTATAGGCTCATACCCACTGGTTGCCATTCCTCATTGGCTTGGCACTCAAGGGGTTTCCAACAATTTTAGATATATTTCATGGTCACCTGGCTATGTCCTCGCTATGTGGTTCTGAACAGTTACTCTAAGGAGTTGAGCATGAGGAGCTGCTTCAGCACTTTAGTCTGCGATGTCTCTCGGATCTCTCCTGCTAAAAACATCTCGTCTACCACTGTGTATACCTGGAAAGTAGAAACTACTGAAGTGATAAGGGTATTATAAAAAATTACTCATCTAGCGCAACTTTTTGATCCCTCTATATCTTTGCTTTGCTAAGGCCATGCCCTTTCAGGCCAGGCACTCTTTTTTTATCAATTATTTGTAATTTCCAGTTTGATATCATTATCCTAATATATAAAATTCTTACATTACTGACTGACAGACAACACACAGCCGAACCTACTGGTCCTAGAAATCTGAAATTTGGCAAGTTTGTTGGGGAGTGTAGGGGAGCACTAAGAGAGGAATTCTCGAAATTACTACAGGAATGGGAAGAAACAAGTCACAAGTAAAAGCACTGGCTTTGCCTTTTTATTACATACTAATGTAACAAAATGAGGTAATACTAGCAAATAAGCTATAATAAATCTGATTGGATAATCATTATATTCACAATCAATGAATTTGAATGGCAGGATGTAACAGAATTCCTCTAACAAACTATAATACTAAGAACTTGGCTGATGAATTTTGTTACGGTTTTCCATTTTAGCGAATACTTTAGTTATTTACCTTGTAAAAGTTGAACACCAGGTCCAATTCACAGACATTGTGGAAGTATTCATTCAGGACTTCTACGAAATTGTGTATAGCCTCTAGATAGCACAGGTTATTGTCGTTAACGTCCACGCATATGCAGAAGTACAGGCCCGCGTACCTTCTGTATACTATTTTGAAATTCCTGAACTGTAACAAAATCCGGTATGAATAGAACCTTCATGCTAGAGTATGACAACTCTTACGGGTTCCTTTTGGAGATTTTTATGCTGCTTACCTCGACGAAATTAGTGTGCTTAGCGTCTCTGACGGTTACCACGGCGTGCACCTCTTCGATGAGCTTCTGTTTCTCGTCATCATCGAAGTTCATGTACCATTTTGCCAATCTAGTTTTACCCGCACGGTTTTGGATCAGTATGAAGCGAATCTGTGAATAATGTACATCAAATTTAAACGTCTGCTTAACAAGGCTGTATAACGCACTAGGCAGAATTAGTTCGAATGTGTACCATTTTGTAATTATGAAATTAAAATGATATAATTTGTAAAATGTAGCCGTCGACGCCTCCTCTTCCTTTCAATTTTGACAACTCAGGCAATAAAAAAAATGTTATGTCAATTATTGTCTATGCCGCATATTGATTGAATGTTCCAGGTTTAGCCCATAGAAAATTGCATATCTTTAGCTTTGGTTAGCGCTAGAAGTAAGTGAAAGTGATCTAAAAATTACGATAAAATGTTAGTATAGTATATGTGACAAAAATTATTATTTTGATAATTATTTTAGCTAAAGATAAAATAAATAGTCTATCGAAAATGGAACACCAAAAACTTGTCTCTGGTAATTTTTTTAGATTGCCATTTTCTAGGCATGGATAAGTGGGATATATTTCGCTACTCTCACTAAACTATAATTTCAGAAATTTTTACAAATTATTATTTAGCCCGCACAATAACACTAAATATTTACTTTTTTTGTTTTCATCGTATTCTGAATGTTATTTAGTCAAACATTCACATTTTCTACCACCGTTTAGGTGAATTTGGTTTTCTTTTAAAATCTTGCAATGGCAACACAAATATCGAATTGTTTTTCAATTTTCCAGTGGATTTTTGACGTTGCTACTACTTGCTCGTTTTTATCAAGTTTTCCTCCATGTAGTGCTTAGGTTTCCATAATGTCTCTAATATAAGTAGTTCTGTAGGAAAATAAACCATTTAAATCTTAAATGACGCCCACGAAAACCACAAAAACTGAAGTAGAAATGGTGATACGGAATAGAAAAACTGTTATGAAAGACGGGATTATGACAATGTCTGGCATCGGCGAGCCCTCCGTTTTCCACGCTCTGGTGGTGATATTCCTGGAGTTCTTCGCGTGGGGACTGCTCACGATGCCGATCATCTCGGTGCTGAATGTTACATTCCCGGATCACACGTTTTTGATGAACGGTTTAATAATGGGTATCAAGGGCATCCTGTCGTTCCTGTCTGCGCCGCTGATCGGCGCGCTGTCTGACGTGTGGGGCCGCAAGTTCTTCCTGCTGGTGACGGTGTTCTTTACCTGCGCACCCATCCCGCTCATGACCATCAACACATGGTGGTTCTTCGCGATGATCAGCATCAGCGGAGTGTTCGCCGTGACGTTCTCCATCGTGTTCGCGTACGTGGCCGACGTCACCACGGAGGCAGAGCGCTCGCGCGCCTACGGGCTCGTGTCCGCCACCTTCGCGGCCAGCATGGTGATCTCGCCCGCGTTGGGCGCCTACCTGATGGACCTGTACGGCGAGGCGCTCGTGGTCGCCGCCGCCACTGCCGTCG
>NDFZ01004871.1:55254-106501 GCA_002192655.3 Mamestra configurata
TAGCTGGCGGGCCGGGCCGGCCGCGCGGCCAGCGTTTGACTCTCAGTGCTGTGCTCAGCGACAGCGCCCCGTGCATTTACGAGGTACCAAAGCTAACTCGAGTGAGTGACCGTGATCCCTAACGTTTCGCCGACGACACCGATACATTCCCGCGTCGATACAGCTTAATCATCGTGTTTTTAAGCTTTGTATTATATTTTTATATGGTTTGGAGTCGCCGCTGGGGTGTGTACATATTTGTCTGAATAAAATCAATGATATCGATGTTAAAAACTATGTTTTCATGTTCCGAGCGGAGCATCACACAATAGCTCGCGTTAACAGCTACATTTCATACGAGTCACACTTCACTGTCATAATAATTGCGTCGGGATGTTAATGTGGTCATAACTTGCCTCTAAATAATAATATTCCACTTGTAGATAAGTTCAATAGTTAAGTAAATAATTGTGAGCCAATCAAATGTAAAGATTAAGATAACAATCATCTACGAAGATGTCTCCTGTCCATAGCTAAAAGATAATATTTTGTATAAAAATGAGAAAGTAAATCTTATAAATAGAGTAACATCTGGAGGGAAGTTTAGGTAAAAACTGTAAATTGGAAATGTTTCAAATAATGATATATTATAGGTAGGTGTTACATGCGTCCTCTGGCTGCCTTTGTGCCTAGATGACGCTCAATTCACAACTTCTAAAGTAGGTATACTTTATTATCGATAACTAAAACTAATTAGTGGATTTCTACTTCTTAAAATTCACTAACTGAATTAAGATCTCATTTTGAATAAAGGCTAGAAAATGTAATGAACTATCTCAAACTTTATGAATCTATGGCATTCTGAAGTCACCTTCTGCACAGTAGATAAATATACAGTAAAACATCTTCATACAAACGTGCCGCTCTCGGTTTGAATGTGTGCGTGCGCGCCGCGCGCCATGTCGGCACGCGATTTCACGCACACGCTAGCATAATATATGGGTTAATAAGGTGGCGGCAGTGCGGGCTGTGCAGCGCGACTGTGAGCACGCGCGTACGCTACATGACCGCTTGCGTTCGTCAACTCTTGCCGGCGCGGGCGGCGGACACTTGTCGTAAATTACGAGTATCATGACTTCAAAAAGAGGAAAAAAATATTGTAGTGTTTTCGGGTGCCTCAATAATGATTTCGCAAACCCGGACTTATCATTCTTCATACTTCCTACTCAACCAGAAATGTAAGTACCTACTTATACTTAAATATTATTAGAAAATATGGTATTGTATTGTTTATTTCACAGTTTATTTGCTTTATTAAGAGCGTAGCCGAGTCGCATTTTTCTGAATACTATGTTTAGAGCTAAAGTTTATTTTAAGAAGTCTAGTTTTACTATAAAATAGAGGATTGAGTACGAAACATCGTTTTGGTAAACATATTTTTCGCGTAGGTATAGTTGTAATAAGGACAATTTCACAATAATTAATAAATAATAATAAAGCGTTCCGGACGTGCAGAAACAGGAGAAAAATTTTCTCGGTATCAAATTTGTAACTTAGTATAATAAATGTTATGTGAATAAAAGCTTTTTATTTTTACTAAATTTATAAATTGGTAAAATATTCAATCATAATATGCTTTTTATTTTATAAATTTAGATCAAGTGCTGCTTGTTCGAAAATATTAACTAAAAGTAAAAGTGACAACCCTGGGTATCAACGCAAGAGTAGGCTAATAACTCGGCGGGCGGCCTTAGATAACCTACTGTATATTTATCTACTGTGCCTTCTGTAGGTAGATATGGGTTTGACAATATAAGACTTTCAGACAATATTTGTGAGCATTAAACAGTCAATAAAAGCCGTAATATTTTTCGGTTCTTTTATGGTTTTTATTCCCCCGTTATTGGGAAAGGTCAACGTTTTTTAGAGCTGAATGATAATCTGAACAGTTATGTTTTACCATTTCAAATCATGTCGATCCCGGTGTACAATGACGTCAATGTATATCGGCGAACTTTGAATATATCCATGGATCAAATCCACGAAGAAAATACCTTTAGCTATGTACCTATCTTAAAATTATTATATTATATCAAAATAACCAAAGCAACATCTCAATTTAATCTGAATACTTTGAGGCTAGATTTTTCAAACTAAAAAACAGCATCTCTAAAATGCATCAGACAAAAAAATAATCGAAAAAACTGTTTATACAATTTCATTTCATAGACAATGGGCTATCAACTTGTAACCACGCATTACTACTCTAAACCCGTTATTTACTGGTTCGCGGTAATCGCGGTTTAACAGTACCTTTTGCAGTTCGGAACCATAAGGCAACAATGGTGTGACATTTTACGTTTTTAATTTTCGTGATTGGTCATTGTTTGAAACGTCAAGCTTTTTAGACGAAGGTTCGCGAAAACAAAGTGTCTTTCAGGAAACTTATTAACTCTTGAGCGCTGTTAATGAATGGCTCGCTAATTCGTGCGATGACCTTGCTTTAATAGGGCAAGCGTTTGTTTAGGCCCGTAAACAAAACGACGCGGAACTTTAAATTGGCCGCTGTTGACCACCAGTAGTCTTAAGTTTACGCTTTTTCTTAATTAACTATTGAGATACATACACCAAGCCTTTCTGACTCAATAAAAATATGCTCTACTAAGTAACTAAAAAACCTAGATTACAACTAAGTTCTAAACGCTAATTCAAAACTGCCACTGACTATGTCTCCATAGCATTGTTTGCTAGTTAGCACATTAGCTTCAAACACATCTCTTGAACTTGAAATCCCCACTAATGAATACTTGAAATTAATTAAAATAAACAAGATAAAATTATCGCGGTTTAAAACTCGAACGAGCAATAGACACAACAATAGTTCCTACATCCGAGAAGTATTTATATTACGTCATCTTTCAATAATAATTCAGTTTGCAACATTTGTACACCATATGCGACTTTTGTTATTATTTTCCTGTTCAAATAATGTTAATAATATCCTTGTTGTTAATACGTGTGTTTAGTTACATTTAATCAAGTCAGGGCTTCCCTGTGACCATTAGCAAGCTAATTACTGTTGAGCGTAGGTACCTACTACGATGTTGACACTGTCCGGATATCATTGTCGCTTCACCATAACGAAACATTTCCTCGGAAAACTCTTACAAAACTCATGGGGCGGTAAAATAATCTTTAACGTACCGTATATCTCTAGTCCATTAATTATAAAAAGTACGAACACACTTCCTCGAAAAATTTCAACCGTGTCGATACACTATAAAAGAATTGATAAAAAGTTTCAAGAACAAAATCACAGGCATTCAAGTTGGAAGAGACTATACATTTTTTGATAGAAACCGCGAAACTTATGTTAGCCAATCTGTCGAGCGTCTTTGCCCTTTATTTGATATAGTGGGGAATATGGGGTCACGCAAGGTTTCTTACGCACACGCCAGAGACAAGAATCTTGGATAACGCCAGACTTGTTAGGAACAAAGATAAAAGAGGTTATATCTATCCATAAATACTTTTGGACCTTTTTTTATGAGCTAAAGGCGTATTCGTCGGTATATTCGGTATCACGGTTCTAAATATTAGTTCATGTTGTATTATGGTTTGGCGGATTTAGATTCATTTCCACGTAGCTACGTGCCCGAATGGAAATACTCGATCGTTTACGTCGAAAAGTGAGTGATGCACTTCGCCACAACTCATTTACTACGCTGTTAACCCCTCTATTGAGTCTGTCATGTAAGGCCCAATGCCAGCACGTTCAATTTCATCTTAGTCACTTCATAACATTATTTTAAAGTGTTTGAATGTCCTCTAATCTAGAACACAGATCGTGATTTTGACATGATCGACAAGATTCCGGTTCATTATTCTGTTCCAAGTTAAGGTCAGGCTTCGTCTATCAGCTAAAGAAAATCCGCGATGTTAGTTATATTTATGGAATCCTAAGTAATTTCAAAGATTATTTGGGGACGTACCTTCTTACTTACGTATTTTCACGTTACCGAGGAGGTTTTAATCAGAATGTTCAATCTTTGTGGAACGACAAAGGAAAATAATGAAGTCTTCTAGATCCCAGGTAAATAAATGTAGAGATAAGAAGTTGTCTGTGTTATTTTCCGTGACGTAGGTTCCGTCGTTGCAGTGTCATTGCCATCTGATGCTCCCTCAATGCTCCGGCGAGATGCTCTTTGCAATATTCATTCATGTTAGTTTATAATATACATAATTTTTACATCGACTGTGTAAGTTGTTTCTGTATTTGACTGGTATTTCGGATTTTACGAATGATTACTTAATAATTGCAGAACTTTTATTTAACTTACAATGGCCGCCAATCTCAATATGATTGCATGAAACTTACTGATGCATATCTTACTCAGCGCTCACGATCCTTCGCTAAAGCAAATACAATTATCCAGGTTTTTAACTTCTGTATTCGGTCTGTACCTTTAACAATTTTAATTGTTTGAATAGCTTTTGAAGCTAAGATCTCATCAGCTTTTCGCTTTTAAAAAAGCTGTAGAAATTCCAGATTTCTTAACACTTTTTCGTAGCTCGCAATTTCCTTGCCCTGAAGTACCATAGAACCTCTATTATGTTATCTTTTTTTTTTACAACGAACCTCCTTTCGAGGCTTTGATTCAATAAGACCTCTTGAGAAAAAAAAATGGAACGTCATAAAATGGCGGGCAAAGATTGAACAGTGGAACGTCGTTGAATTCACTCCAAAATGAAGTTTTTCTTATTTCTAGAATATTTCTAGTCGTTTATTCAGGCAGAACGTATCTTGGCAACATTATTTCGCCAATGGCCTGGCAGGCAACCTCCCACACCGCACTCCAGCGCCACGCCAGCAATTATTACGTAATTGCACAGCAGCATGGTGACCTTGATTCATTCTTTGTTGAATTCGTTTTTTTGCGCCGATTCTTTTTTTGAATGTAAAATGCATATTCGATGATGCTTACTTAGCATTTAGAGTAAATAAAATGAACCATGGCGTCATTAAAGTCGCATTTCTTGTAGATTTCTTTTTAAAAGAACTTTGCTTGCTTAATTTCATTTGCCATTTCTTGGCACGGTTTTAAGTACTTCTGTGACTCCATTACAGTTTGTACAGAAACTCGAAGGTTTCATAAAATATTAATAAAACATTATGTATTTAGATAACATCGTTGTTTTTAAACTTTTTATACAGTAGTCACGGAATTCAACTATGCGCAGATAAAATCTCTCATTAAATTAAAATATCTTAACATTGCTTGTCCAGGCGAAGGAAATTCTTAGAATTCAACACGAATTCCTCACATTTATCAAGATTTAACCTTGTTTGTATAAATCTTTGCTCCAATATTGAACTAATTTTGTTCCTGAAATGTCACTTCATGATTCAACAATTTTACCAAGTCCTCTGAACCCGGCTGTGAAAAGTCCTATGTCCACGTTAACGGTTCTAAGCCGAACATAAAATCATTCAAAACGAACGTGCAGCTGCACGAAATACTTTAAAATATTAATCCTAATGATTTATTTCCTGAATCAATCCTGCTAGACGTGGCCGATTGAATACAGCGGCGCGCGTTGTCTATTGTTTTAACTCTACATGCAGAATTGTTGCTCACGGCATGAATCACTGACATTGTCTATGTGCTTGTCAATGGAGCTGGGTTTCACCAGTTCCCAACTACGTGAAAATAGCTGTATTCACATGCCAGTAACCTTCAATGAAGTTGATGGCATCACACTGTCTTCTGTTATTTCTACCATCTCTTAATGTCTGTGCCCTTTTCTTTTAATAACCAGCTTAGAGAACGAAAACCGAAGAAGTTTGGCAAACCCTTAGCTTAAATTTTTTATAAGAACCTCCAATTACGGCTCAAAAAATCCAAGTAAAAGTATAACACTGCAAAAGTTAGCCCATATTTATTACTTTTATCTTTCAGATTATTAAGAAACAACTTCGTAAAGTTTTCATTGTAGATGGCGGTAAGCTCTGTAGCCGTTATGAAAAATGTGGGATTTGTAGGTCAGCATAAGATAAAAACTTCACAATATGGAACAGAACCGTAAGCCATTGAATAAATTATTAAAATCTACAACAGTCAAAACCGTGGTTTACTTTCATTCCAGCATAATGTCTGATGCGATTGAACTAACCTCATAAGCCAAAAGATTGCGTATATTTTAAATACAAAAGCTAAAAGGTAACTTTGCCTAGATAACGAAAATAGCCACAAAGTTACCCTAAATAACACAGTGATACAATAAATAACTCAGTTATTTTATTAGATACCATAATTGACCAGCAAATAGCCCGTGGTAACTGAAGGTCATGCCAGAATAGAAAATTATTTGATAACTGGATGGTCTAGACGAGAACTAATTATAACTTGCTAACGAAGTGAAATGTTGTCCTAAATGTGTTGGGCATGCTATCATAATTATTTAGACGTGACTCGGAAACTTTAACACCTCTGTTTATTCTAGGGGAGGTTCTGCTCTGATGTCGAGTACTTGAAAAGACAGTGGTTTAGACTAGAAGTTGACTCAATAAATTCCATGTAGCACAGAATAGGAAACCTCTTTCTTTTCAGCCTTCTTTAATTTTCTGCTGAGCAGAAGACATATCTGCCTTTTGGCGTGTTTCGCTCCCGCCTGTCTTGCTGAGCTGCATCTTCTGCTGTTTTGCTGTTACTACGAAGTCTTCGGACCTTGATGGTAGTATTCCTGGAATCCTCAGCATTTCGTTTGTATGCTAATGAGGTGAAATAATGATTCTTACTACAGTTTGCGCTCGATGCGGGCATTTGCAAATGCCACGTTACTTTACCAACGCTAAATGCACGGTATCACTCCGTCACATTAATCACGAATAGGTAAGTAATACTTATGATAGCTTGCGATAGCTCACGGATTATTTAAAGTCACGTTTCGAATGAAATTGTGGGATAATACCAAAGACGGACGCTGCAAAAGCCAGGGGTTAAATGTGTATGTACTATGCTGATAGGTTATCATCAATAATAGCCTTTTTATTATGTCGACAGCCCTTTCCCTCAGTCTGGTTTACGATGGCGGGGACCTAAAGGCGGGAGCAACGACAAGTCGCTGACATATCGTATTCTCTTCTTTATGGTATAGTCAGCGTGCAGAAGCACTTTTTTTAATGTGGTTGGTGTAGCAAAGACATCAATTATTGATTTTTACCGTCAGCGCGATGGCTGAGGTAGCGCGACCGATAAGCGAGCGTTATCAGCTAGTGACTAATGTGCCAGTACTTGTTTCTGTAGAACAAGACCTATTTGATAAATGTTAACGGAAGTTTTACACTTTTACAGTGGAAGTTGATACTGTGGTCGATAGCTACAAGCCATTATAGTAGTGATACTGTGATACTAAGGAGTCGCAAGATTTTATCATTAGGCTAAAGTTTTAGTAGACATTTCCTAATGGCAAGGTTTAGATAAAAATAGTAAGTCACCGTAACACTGACTTTGTTTAATTATTTTGCCACAGAAGGTAGTATTTGTCCAGTCTTATCAATTCATATCTTTAATTAACAAGAAAATATGTCAATATTGTGATAATATTGAGTGTCTGCGAAAATTAGTTCTCAATCTGTCGCCTGCCATAGTCGAATTAATGAGATAATTCAATTTAATTACGTCCGAATTGAAGATAACGTCATAGAATTTTACTTTTATCATTTAAGAAATAAAACGCGCTACGAACTGGAGAATCCAACATTAAAATGAATTCATTTTCTATCTAATCGATTCACAATATATTATGTATTTTCCGCATAATTTTTTGTTATCAACGAGACGATAATCTTTTGATACAGGGAAAAGTTCAAATGAATGGACACAATTCGACGCACTATAGTATTATATTTGCGCAGAGGTGCGAATTAAATCATTGTCTTGGCACTCCAAGGACTACATGGCTGTCTAGCAAGATCATTGCAAAAATCCCGATTATTTAAAAACTGCACTCCCTCAAGGAAGCTTTAAGTTTTGCTTTCAACTCATTGATAGTAGCGATGAACATCATCGTCTTCTGGAAAGGAAACAAACATAGGAACCAAATCTTGGATCTAAATTCCAAGTTTAGCAACTGAACTTGCGCTTGCGATTATAAAACCAACTCTGCGATGTACAAAAGCAAAGCAATTTTTTTTTTAAACTCACGATGCAAAGAGACTGCTGTACTATGTGTCTTTCATATTAGTTTTGGTAAATAATATGAATTTTCCCTGAGTTCACCTAAGACTACGCAAAACTCAAATAACACTTCTGGATATATCCAAGCGACAGTACTTGTCTGACAATGAAGTAACTGCTACTTTTAAAGTATAATTACTAGCAGATAACTTAAATACCTTGTTGCTATTTCACCAATTCGCACTAAACGTTTCCAAACGTCTTTTAAAATGCGCACAGCAAATGAGTGGAACTCTCTGCCTGCGTCTGTGTTTCCGAACGCATACAACCCTAATCTCTTCAAAATTAGAGTGAACAGGCTTCTTCTGGGTAAGCTCGCTCCATCGTCGACTTTGTCTTTGTCATCTATGACCTAGACTATGTCAAGAGCAAACCCATATTAAATAAAAAAAATATTTAATAACTTAAACTGTCAACTGCTTTAATGCTATTGACTCCCAATTTAGTTTCTGAGAGAAAGTTGAAACCTATTATGAGAGACTAAAACTCTTAAAACAAAGGTTCATTCAACCGAAAATATCTAAGAAATGCTCGGATATAATCAAGCCGATAAGAATGACGTCACAACGCTGCTTATTTTAATGAAAACCCCCGATAGCTGGAGCACAGTAATAAATACTATATTTTTACCGTGACTGGGGTTTTGAATAAACCTAATATTAATAGTTTGTTTCATTTTTCCGGTGTATTTGCCTGATCAGAAGGAAACGAGACGCTTTGTTAAATTGCCTTCCTGGTATTAACAATGTTGTTGAATTATTATTCTTTTGTGTGAAATTGAAATCAACCCTTTAAACTAAACTCATCTAGGCATTTAGGGAGTGATATGAAGATTCGAATGACGTTATTGCGACGCACGCTATTTCGAAAATTTTACCAAGTGGTACGCCAGTTCGAAAACACATTGACTCGAAAACCGCTACATCCAATGACGTTGTCGTACCACACGTAAAGTTTTTCGAAATAGCGTGTGCCGCAATAACGTCATTCGAATCGATAGGATGTTTGATCAGGAAAAAATATTATCTAAACCTCAACACAGCATAGGTGGTTCTTAGGGCATCGTCCGATATCCCAAAGTGTTTTCCTGCTACCAGCCAGTACCTAACGGATGCCATATGCTTAGTGTGCATAGTCATAGATCGTTGTATGACGACCAAGAAACACAATTTATCGCGCATTTGCTTGTAGCACGTGGCAGCTCATGACGATGGTCTATATGAGTCAAGATTTTCAAGCATAACTTATGCCTCACCCACCCAAGACTTTGCCACGCCATTTAATAGAACATTCAAGTAGATAATTATTATTAAATATCTTTATTGTGCATATTAGGTCACTCAATAAATATATTTTTTTTAACTTAGGAATAAGACTGTCACTTATGCAAAAAAGCAATTTTTCAGAGAAGCATTTAAAACTTTGACATCTCAAAAAATAATGATATTTCAAGATTTAGAAAAATAAATAGCTGAAAATACAACATCAAACTATGTGTACTATGAAAGAAACGCTATCGCACCAAGTAAAGGGGTGCTTTAGGACAGTTATTACATATTTAACTAATTATTGCAATTTTTGTAAAAGTGACAGTGTCGCACCGGGGGTGCGATATGTCGACAGAACTTATCGTGATAACCGATAATGTGACGTCAATACGATATTTTCACTTTACCCATAAAGAGTAAACCGTTTTGGCAACTTGCAAAATATTCTCACTTGTTAAAGTTTCTATATAGACTTCCCTTTTTTTATATCTTCCGATAAAATCCTACTAATATTAATTAATTTGTGTATAATATGTATGTATTTAGAAATATATAAGTATGTTTATCAGTTGTCTGGTTGCCATAGTACAGGCTCTGCCTAGTTTGGGATCGGATGACCGTGTGTGAGTTGTCCCAGGATCCAGGATATATTATTATTATTATTAAAAATGTAAAAGTTTAAATGTAACAATTAGGCAAACAAAATCGGCTGAAGGGACTTGGTTGAAATTTGGCACATATACAGCGCATATCCCGGAATAAAGGCTAGGTACTTTTCCCGGGAATATGTACCCTTGGGATAATTTTCGACTATCACGCGGGCGGAGTCTCGGGCGTCAGCTAGTAATGAATAACCTATGTCAATGAATCCCTTTTGTGGTAACTGTTTACACAATGTGCTAACTCTGTACAAAAACTTTATTTATCATTTTATCAAAAGAATAACAAATGAATGAAAAAAAATATGCTTTTTATTTAAATAACACAAGATAAAGACAGAATACTTTTAGATAGACTGATACCAACCATCTGGCGAAGGAAAGTAAATAGACTGTATATCGTATTACGTAGGTACTACATTACTTCAAAACGCTGAATTAAAAAAAAAAAATAAGTGAAGTTCATAATCTATGCTCACTTTCTTTATGAAACGTTTTACTAAAGAACTCTTTATTAAACTAAATCCTTTTATTATTATGATTGGCGCCGACTTGTCTCAATTCTGACCTACATGTATTGAATGCTGTCTTGCTCAATATTCGCTGCTACAAAGGCTTACTGCCACCGCCTACGTCACGCTGGCGTTGGGTGACGTCATAATAGGCAATTAGGCATGTCATCGATTACGCAAAGGTAATAATTTAGTCAGTCTATTTAATTAAAGGGTTTTTTAACAACTAGTGTAACCAAGCATTATCTTTTCTTGTAACTGTCATCGTTTTTGCTCTGTTATTGCCTAATCAAGTTTTTGTAAAATGTAACTACTAGGCAGCTACGGCTTACCGCAATGAAAAGACATTAGTAGAATCGCCCGAAGAAGTGAGTAAATAAAGGAACTGAGCTTAACAAAAAAGAATAATTAATTTCAAGCTCAGTCATTTCATATTAATAAAAAAATAATTTCGATAAATCTTAATCATCATTTGATGCGTTTTAAATGGTAATAAATTAAAAATGAAGTATTTTTGAGGTTTGCCACCCACAAAATTCATTGTCAAAATGTAGAAGTGATGTAGGTACCTACTGAATGTTCAATGTTAGCTCAGACAGAGGGTGCGGATAAGTGAAAGGTTGTCAGTTTCGCACTCCGATGACAATTGACATTCGTAATCGTGGTTTATTGCAAAATGAAGTTCCTGACTGGTAATTTACTGGTTGGAACTGCAATTTCTACTTTCGATTTCATTATTCACGTTATTTTTGTCAATTAATGCGGTTTATGTCAAGATTTAGGCTCCTTTCATGCCTGCTTGCGTTCCTAGAACACGTACCTGCCTTCTTTAATTTCAAATCATAGAACACTAATACAATATTATATGTCTTCGAAAACACAGCAATGATATGAAGAAGCAGTCCTATGATTCTGTGAAAATCGAGAATACCATCCTTTCTTAGTAACCATACCGAGAATATCTTCCCTTTATTTGCACCAGAGGGCGGCTTATAACTTTACCGCCAAATTAACCTGTCAGTGTCATTGCATTCTTCATCATCAGCAAGCTCCTTGTTTCATTGCTGTGTTTTCTTCAACATATAATACCTGTTTTGTCTTAATGCAAAACAGTCATATTATATGTCTTCGAAAACACAGCAATGATATGAAGACCTGTTTGATATCTGCTGGTGCTTAGAAATAATAAAACACAAGAATGCAATGTGAAAGTAAATTGTTAAATCAAACCAAGATGACTTTCATTAATTAACATGTAGGTTTTCTGTCATAAAAATGACAAAGAATTTAACAATAATCAGAAGTCCAAATTATTTTTAATACTTCCACAAAATTAACATAAAAACAAAAACTTAAAGTTCTTACAAAACGAAAATATGCAAATAGCNAAAAAGATTTCAGCTTCCAGTATTTTCGCAATATCAAAACAAACGAAGTAGCGAACAGTATGTGTGAGTCATACGCGTACAATGTGACTGGAAGACCACGAGTGCATAATAAACAAACATTCTTGACATCGATGCGTAGTCTCATAGGTCATATCACATCTAACCTATTTATTGAAGGCAGAAAACGGAACTAATAATTATTATGACGATGCTTCTTGCCGATTTCGGTCACAGCGACCGCATTCCTTGGCTTTTCAGGGTTGTTGCGAGCTTAGATTTGCTGCTCTGTCTAGTGACTTGCATATCTAACTTCGACTGAAAAACTCCGAGCATAGCGCCATGGTCAGAACACTATTGACGCAATACATAAGCACCTAACCATGCTACAAAATCTAAAATCATACACGAGGTGTATTTTCGTAACGCTAATATCAACGATATTTGTATACATTATCATGTTATCTTTTATTACAAAATTAAACAAATATTTCAGTGTGATTACGTTAGGTGTCACGTTTCTCTGCCGGCAGCGCGCGACAACTTAATAACACCTGGCATGATGACAGTTTCCATAGACGTCAGAACTCAGATTCACTTTTTTCAAACCAGATTTTAGCAAAATCATCGTTTATTTCGGAGAGAGTTCGAACCGTTTTAGCTCGAAACTCGATTTACGTAGAACTTGATATTAATTTAAGTTCAAAAGCGTGTCTAATAGAAACGTCAATTAAAGGTTTGTTAATGAGCTGACATCTACAGCGGTCGACTATGAAATATATGGGAATGACAGTTAGTGACCGTCTTAAAGCTTTTACTAATCTCATCTCGTGTAATAGGGCTTCTAGACCAAGCCAACGAGCCCTAACGAATGGGTTCTTCAGCGTTCGTTAACTTAGACGACTAAGCGAAGGCCATATAACGTTAAATGGCGCTGAATTGGATTCCTTGACGTTTCTTCATTGCAAATATTTCCAAAATACAGTATCGATTGAGGCAATTTGTCTCAATTACCTATATCTACCCAATACCCTGTGACCTTTGGAAAAAGAAGGTTCTCATCATCTGTATGTATAATACCTACAGTATATTTTTTGCGTCTCAATAATTCACTTTATTCCAAAAATATTCACGAGACGAAAATATGAAGTCTTGTATTGGTTTTAGTATTTAACCTCCTTGCAGACGTCTGGTAACAGAACAATATGTCTTTCCCACTGTACGAGACTGTGAGACGAATTGAAACCATTTACAAAGAAACTATAGAATGCTTTCAAGATTGTATCCAATACGTTCGCCTACCCGCCTTTGCCTTGGTAAAAAAAACTGTTTGTGCCAACTTGCTAGAACTTCACTCAGTATTTCCACGGTTATTCGAGAATGAAATTGAATTGAAGTTTTTATTTTTTTGCTTTTTCGAAGATTAAATGTAGCTCGATAGAATTAACTTAGTTTGTGATTTGTTCTTTGAAAACTTACTGAGGTCGCCGAGTAATCCTACTTTGAAGTAATAACTCATACAGTTATCTGAATTTATGGTCCATTACTCATTATTCCTGTGATTATTCAATGGCCTTTCATATTAGATAATTGGAGCAGAGAAATACAATATATTTGGATGCCATGTTGACTTTATGACTCAACTCTTTGTACAAATTTTCCCGCTCCGTTATGCGCAAACACAGACAATGTCGGGTAACCTTGTGGTGTATCGCGCTGTTTAATCTGAGAGAACATTAAAGTGATAAATAAAACATTAATAAGGCGGAATTAAATACTTAACTTAAAAAATATTAAAAGAGGTTACACGCAGGTAGGTATTAAAAAAATACTTGTCACTATGAATGACATGTACTTAAAAAAAAAGACAAAGTTAAAAAATTTCGAGCACACACTTATTGCAAAACATATTAACTATGTAATTATTCTCGCTGTTATAGGGAAAACGTATGTATTTGTGAAACAGGTTAACCTGTATTTATTTCCAAACACCATCTTTGAACTAAATGACAGGTCCAAACGTCAAATTCAAATCTCATAGACAAAAGAAATCTTATGAAGACTTTTCATAAATTACATAAATACGTTATTTTCCTTTGGAGTCAAGAGTTCCATTACCTAGGACGAAATATTGATGCCTACGACGCTTATTCTAACAAACATGTACGTTGGCTCCGACATCTAATACGCACCTGACCTTTTGGATCTTTATTAGGGATTTACGGACCTTTAGGATATCACCAATAAGGTCAGTGTTCGTCCTAGGGCTTCCCCTCGCGACATTTTTATTACTACCGCTACTCTATATCAACTCCTACTATCAGTTTCAATACCCATTGAATACCGAATCAATTCATACCTATACAAACGAAGGCAACCTAGTTTCTTGCAAAACCGTCAAATGCTCATAAAATATGACTCACAATACCTACAAGAAATCCGATATTCTTCCTCAAATGCCAATAATCGAATCATCAGGCTGTTTACTGTCTATGTTGTTGTTACACAGTTGGTTTGGTAGTAAAGACAGCATAACGTCGACTTTCAGGGTCCCTTAAGTAAATAACGTAGTTCGCAAAACCGCAGGTGCTGTGTAATAGCGAATATGCTAATATTCCGTGAGCCTTTCTGTTCAAATTCAATGTAAATACACTTACCTCGGCTGAAGTGTCGCCCTTCTCCATAATATTTGTTTTGTTGGTGTATTTTGTGTGTTTACAGTGATATTTTAGGGGATCTCAGCGGAAAATAAAATGTCTGCAATCATAAGTGTCTATTAGTTCTTATAAATTTGCTATAACTTAGCTATGTGCAGTTGTTAAACGAGT
Organism: Mamestra configurata; assembly: GCA_002192655.3. Classification (NCBI taxonomy): domain Eukaryota; kingdom Metazoa; phylum Arthropoda; class Insecta; order Lepidoptera; family Noctuidae; genus Mamestra; species Mamestra configurata. The sequence continues at coordinate 70,126 of NDFZ01004871.1, forward strand.
TTTTGTTCTTTCGGGTCTCATAATGTCCTTGATCTTTAGACAGCGTCTATTTTTGCTAAATGTTTAAAGCCTCTTGCTAATTGATATAATGGCTACCTCGTCTCTTCCTCTTGCCATCTAGACAAGTTGTCAAACAGTAATAAAACTAGGTAATGTGTAGGCTTGTTTGTATGCATTTATCGTTCAAGTTCAGTTACAAAATCTTTTGTTTCCAACACTGAGCACGTAACTGACCACTTTTTTTGAACTTGGCATTGTAACTCGCAACACGAAAACGTCGGTCTATGCGTTACGTTACCTCTGCTCTTGTAAATTTGCATAGTTTATGACTTTAAGTTAGAACGCTTATGTTGGTAGAGGTGTAATATTCTGAATATCTATACATATAATAAAAATGTAACGGATCGCTGTCTGTACATGGAAGATATATGAGAAAAATATTATTGTGACCTTTATCAACGCAAATAGCACCCAAAACGATGATTGTTAGATTTTTTGTCTGTGCGTTAAGTAAACGCTAATCGACCATTTAGATGCAGGTTTCACTAATACATTGCGTTAAGCTTCACTTAACATTTAGTGTTTGTTTCATGTCAATCGGTTCTTAATTAAAAAAGTTATGCCAATTTAAAGAATCACGTCGAACATTTGTTAAACTATCTATATTTATATATTCTTTCTCTGTTCAGTAACATTGACTGAAACTAATATTAAACTACATAATCTTAAAATTAAAATGTCTGCCCCAATTAACTATTCCACGCGGACGAAGTCGCGGGCACAGCTAGTGAAAAATAAGATCTTCTTTTTGCGTAACAATTTTTTTTGAACTGGATGCCTGGACAGACCAAGTGGTGCTGGTTTTAATTACAACGTAATTAGATGTAGATACCATGTGTTGGCTCGGAAACAATGTAAATACCAGATGGTTTCTCACAGAAAAATCCCATCCTATTATTTCCTCAATCTCGTTCCCATAAAGTCTGCCCACGAAATATTTGGTAAAATACTTGAATACAGCCCACAATCCTATAGTAATAACTTTTAAACTCCTACTAATTCGTACCATGGCCAGGCAGTAGCATCGACGTCTAATGGCTCATTTTGCATCAGTTCGTTTTGACCGATTCGGTTGCAGCCCGTATTCGGTCACCGACTAGTGTTAAACAGGCCGAAAACGGTTAGCTGTTTTCGGTGTCTATCCATGATGATGGTTTCAACACGAGTGTACACAGTTCGTCTAATTGCGGTCGCCCCTTCAGCAACTTAAACGAATACGGTCGCCGTATTCGGTGACCGACTTAATGTAAACGCGCCATAAGATCTATTGTAATGCAAGTCACGAACAAACTCGCGGATTTGAATCATGCGGAAAAGCAATAAATTGAGTATTGAGTACCTTCTATCAATTTTATACAAAATACCGAAAACGCGAAAAAAGGCAAAAAAATAATATACTAAAGTGGTTTTTCCTGCCAGAGTCAAGCCAAAATATAGAGATTTTAATTAATTTTCCTAAAAACTTTCCCTATTCGCGACGGACGCATGAGTGGATCAAAGTTAAGTAGGTACTTACTAAATTTAACTTGGATAAGCTTTTTCATCGCGTTCTTGAAGATCAGGTGCTTACCGTGCTCATCAAAAAGATTTTCATTCTTCTTAGCATTGTTTTATTCTGATGTTACTATCCATACTTATAATATTATAAATGTGTATGTCTGTCTCCTAATTACCTCTTCACGTTTTAACAGCTGAACCATAGACCATGTCCTGGCATATGTCAAAGATCTTACCATCATTTTTATCCCGGAAGTGAGAATCTCCTTGGGATGATTTTCAGGAAGCACGCGGGCGAAGCGCTGGCAAAAGCTAGTTTAAATATAACAAAACTTTATATAAATATATTTAGTAACAATGGCGGCCATGACAGCGGAAACATTGACAAAATTACGGTGATCGTTGAAAATAAATTTTGCTTACATCCTGCCCATTATGTACCTGATAGCAGCGCGATGCATTTGATGTTGCGAAAAATAAATAAGTACAATAAAATGATTGGAAATAAATATTGATCGTTGAACGTTGCGAGGAAAATAGGATACGGATTTCTAGGAAAATCACCAGCTGAAACAAAGTTCTCAGTTTGACATTATTACTTTACGAGGTGACTGGGGCCAGAACTTATTGGGTACTATCGAACTAACTTCACTTATACTAAAAGGAATGCCAATATATAGTAGAAAAAAAGTAAGTATATAACGAAAGGCAAACTTTTTCAAATAATTGCGCCAACATTTTCCGACCAACTGAATTAGTTAACCTATTTTGTGTACGTAAACAGAAATTAAATTGGAACAGCAAATCTAAATCTATGCTTCCAACAGTTTAAACCATAACATTGCGCTATTGCAATCTACGAAAATGTCCAAGGACATGGAAAAGAAAGTAAATAATGAAAATTAAAGAGTACCTAATCATAATAACGCTAACGACACCTTACAAAACAAAGTCGATGTTTTCGCCATATTAAATTCAAGATGGCCGTTATATTTGTCTATTGCACAAAATCTCCGGGCATAGCAACAGCTGCATTAAATAGGCATTATGGATCTTGCAAGGTACCAACCTTAGCATAGTCATAAAAACCTTGCATTGGACGATAGTTTCCTCAGCAAACTGGTTCATAACAAAGTCCTGAGAATGAGGGCAAGTAGTGCCACCTGTCTTCTTGACCGTGAATTGTAGTCGCGACGCGGAACGCAAGCAAATCATACTCTGTAGGTACTGAGTCTTAGTGACATACGAATAATTATTCTTCGGTAACGGACAGATATAAGCTAGCTGAACGTTGATTGATTTTTTTCTTTCAATGTCAGTGGCGTGTGTCTGCGTATCACTGGTATAATTAAGAGGAAAGCCAGGCTCTTGCATTATTACTGCGACTTTTTCCGTGTTTGTAAAAAGGGTAATGGAAAGCCAAAGCCTATAAAAGTTGTAAACGAAATACCGTCGAAGCGCGTTTAAGAATTTATCACTTTGCCGGCCTACTGTGCTCGTAAATAATCGGAACATGTGGAAAAACTCTGTGAATTTTTAAACGCTTTTCGTGTCGGCCTGTTGGCTACTGCAGCGCCATTAACAAATGTTTGCCTTGTTCTTAATGGCAACACCAATCAATTAGTTGGGCCCTGATTCCAACGGTGTAGTTTGCATTTTAGAAGTTTTGATGGCTTTCGCTGACTTATTCGACTAAGTAAAATTGCCAGATATGCTGCACCTATCAGTTTAAATCTGATACCTTAATTACTGTAGGAGACTTCCAGGCAATTTCTCAAATGTTTAAAATGCTGAGTTGGGTTTTATCTCGTTAGACTGGATGGTGACTGTAGAGGACTTTACTCGCTGCTGCGCATAAAACGTACCGTCTATATCTACTTTGCAAACGTGCTGTCGTCACGTAAATTAGATGTGACTGAACTCTTGACAGCCGTTCTGTATAAATTCGTAATGACTGCTAACCCGCCATGTTTTAATCAATATTCATGCACACCTACGTAAACAACGAGTCGTATTGTTAACTTGTAAGCGAACTACCGTAGCTAAATATCATCCATATCGGATTTTCAATAACGACAAAGTAACGCTGGATTCTATCAAAACGATGTATTTCTAGTTTTTGACGAGCCTTTGTTAGATTTATAGTCTATAAGATTAGATTCGGTTCACCATTAATCGATAATATCGACTCGTTTACAAATTTACTAATTACCTCACTGGTTGAAGAATTTAACTAGCGATAATTATAACGTCAGGGCTACCAATTACTTCAAGTGTAACTGATAAACACATTGTGTTTATTTTGAAACGTTTTAACAACAATCCGTTACTAATTTAACAATAACTAGCGAAATACGGATACTTACCTAATAGAAACAGCAAAGGACTTGAATTATAATGAATCTAGATGTTTGGCCTCCCAGGGCACCGCGCTTCTGGGTACATTTAGTTTTCATCAAATCGGGCCCGAGACTCCTTTGAATAGTTTTCATTATTCCTCAAAGTTTCGCATTTAGCCATCCATTTCCACTTGATAAATTCACCCTGTGTACCGATTTGCACCACTAAGAATAAAATAAGTGGCTGGAGTGTGCAGGTTTTGAATCGGCCAATAAAAGAAGAACGAATGAGACAAAACTTCATTCTCTGATGGACCCAATTCTAGTTGTTTATGGTCTAGCTACCAACTTCCCGGCATTGATCGGTTTTCAAGGACGGCAATTACAAGCCAAGTATTAATTTTAATATGACTTCAGGCGGGAGATTTATTACCCGGCTATGACATTATTACCAAGTTAATACATTTTATTAATAGTATTCGCCAATCTTGAGTATTAGAGCTGTTTTAAACGTGGAATATTCGTTTCAATAGAGTTTATGTCTTTGTATCGTCCCAACAGGAAATATAACAGTTTTGTAAAGGGAAACAATGATAATAATAACCATTAAAGAACATCACAGCAAAATACATGTACCTACTTAATTAGTTTTAATTAATGCAAAACTAACATAGTGAATTATGTTATACCAAATCAACTGTTTTTAAAACGATACAAGGATTGAAATGGGCATGAAGACCCTTTCAACTGCCTAAAAATTAGTTCAGACCGACCCAGCTTTGGCCTAAAATACTTTTAAATAATCATTTATCAAAATGTTGTTGCCACATCAGTGGTTTTGTAAGCCAAAGTGCTTAATTTATATCGTTAGGCAAAATTAAATTATGTGGCGTTGATGTAGTGATGGTAGGACGGACTAAGCCTGTGACATCACGGGCTAATTACTACGCCTGGGGTTGCAGTGAGGTCACAGCGATGTATCGAACTTCTAACCAAGTGACAAATAAATGATGTTGTAGGGCTGTATGCAGATTCATGAAAGCATAAAAGAGGATCTTGAAGACAAGAGTGAATAGGTTACTTCTAGACAAGCGTGCTACATTGTCGGCCACATCATCGATTTCCATCAGTTGAGAGCTTATCAATAATAAAAATCATAAAACTTGATTTTTCCTTCCGTTTTGTTATTTTTAAGGTTCATAGACGCCAGAGCATAAATGCATCGCTCCCGACGCAACGCCACAAATTCGCCGTACTCTTTGTCACATATTTGTAACGTTTGGCGTACAGGGCACGCGCTTGCTTGTCATGTATAAGTGACAATGGCGTTCAAAAGGTTAAGATCAAACAATTAGTAAAGTCAAGTCTGTCGATGTACACTTTACGTGTAGTTTTTAAACTCCTGTCAAGATTATAATTTAAATTCTTCTCCATTGAGTTTTTCTTTCAAGAAATGATTTTGAGGCGTGTTTTCATCAGATTCGTTTACTAAAGTTATGTACTGAGCACTCTAGTTCAAGCCATCAATTCACTCGCCTAAGCCCTTTGCGTCGTTTGCAAAGAACGTAGAATATAATCTAAACGAAATAGGACCTTGAATAGAACGAAGTCTCTCTGAAACCTTGACCAATCCTTCTCCACTCGGTCTAAAATCCAGCTTTGCGTTTTAAAAACTTAAGTAAATTCATACTGCACAAGTTAACCTTCATTTAAACCTTAGCCTAAATACTTAGCCCTCAAGGATGGCTCGTTCTCATAAGCTCTGAGTGCTTCAACAGAAAACAAAAGTCAAAAATAACGAATGGAACCGGTTGAGAAGCAAATCCGGATTGTCTACTATAGACGCCTGGCAGAGTTGCAATACAGCGTAAAAATGAAAAAAAATCTCGTAGGTACTTATAAGGCTTACAATGGTTTCTTAAAGTTTCTACAGTATGAGATATTGTGGATCGATCGAATGGAATGTGCCAAGTCCAAAATCATTTTTAATATTTTTCAGCACGCTGTATATTTTCTACGTGTACTTTCATTTTAGACTAAAGTCAGAGACGAGTAAGACGAGCCTATTGCCAATTGTTCTTATATTTTTTTAAGCAGCGTTCACATTCGCATGTCTGTTGGTATGTCGACAAAAATGTATGGAAGTTGAGGCTGTTTTGACAGATTGCGACTAAGATGCGAATGCGACCGTTCCCATCCCGATTTCGAATGAAAAGCAGGCTATTTCTTTCAAGCTTCAAGTCAATTTGTCACAAGCAAGTAACCCGTCTTCTCTATAGAAATACGATTTATTATCAATCAGGATAAAGGGATCACATTCCAACGCTACAATTAATGGTAGGACCAAGATTTATGTCTTGGGATTTCGAGACGTCTTATTTGAAACATTTCGTTTGCGTAAAGAATTTGTTTAATTCGTAATTTATGGAAAAGTAACGGTATTTTTACGAAGATTGTCCTCCCTTGACCTACCTTAAAACAGACCTTATACATTATAATATTGAATGGGCCTAAAAATAACTCCCGCTGTCCCGCAAGATTTGAAGCCTTCTGCATTATAATATTATGCAAATTTATGCTGGGCAGTGATCTTGAGACGAGTTCACTTTAAATATTGTACTAATTTCAATAAAAACAAGGTTTGATCAACATGGCGTCGCCTCGTGAATTCTTTTTATAAAATCTTTTCTGTATCTTCGAATGATTCGATATTTTGTGTGATGTAATCCCCGCTTTGTCTGTTATTTTAATCTTGCTGTTTCACGTTATTTTTATGGTTGTCTTTCTTGTTTATTTTAGAACATTGACCTCCTTTGAGATTCTCTGTAAAGATGAGAACCTGTCATGTGTGTGATTTAAGAAGGTTGAATATTTTAGTTTAGTTTTTTAAGATTATTTGTTCCTTTTTATGATTTTAGCCTATTTTGCGTGATTTTTAAGCTTCTACTACTTATACCTAATTTTAAATATTTGTGAAATTAGCTTTTTTACGATGACTGTTAGTAATCTAAATATGTATTGACATTCAAGGAAGATGCATTTTTTAAGTCGACTTCCATAAAAGTATGTAATGCTTACGTCTCCTTAAGTGTGGCTTAATATTTCTACTTGTAATCTACTGCGATCAACGGGTAATTCTCATGACATTGACATTGGAAACCTGTCTGTGAGAGGAATGTGTGAATTATTCGTGTGGCATAAGCTAACGCCAGAAGCGTACTGTACAAGTGAAGCAATGAGTATATCAGTGTATCATTTATTGGTCTACTTAATGTTCAACAAGGTGATGACAAATTAACGTTTTATTAATTATTATCGGACGTGGCTAAAAGTGCATATTTATCGTTGTTATGTAATAAATTTTCCTGTGTTACTGGCGGAATTTGCCCGCCATTTTATTAATTAGCGTCGATAAAGTGCCCTAAGGAAAAAACTGCTTGTGTCCCTCAATGCAGGGTGAGCTTACAAAAGCTGTGAAATTAAATGATGTATTATTTTTGTGTAAATAAAGTGTATGTAAGATAATTTTGTTTCCTTTAGGATAAGTGTTAAAAACATTCACATTTTAATTGTGTTGAAAAAAAATCCGAATAAAGTTGGGAGTGTTTAACAAAAGGTGCGTACTTATTTGTGACTGTACTAAATTAGGGTTAATTAAACGATTGTGACATCTGTCGACTTTCTGACATTGACAGTTGGGAATGTCAAATGGCTCAACATACACGTTCGTATGATCACAAATGAGTGAACACCACATTTCATCTTGTGCTCTAATGTAGTTAAGATCCTATTTATAGCTAATTAGGTGCCTGAGCGTAAATTAATTTATATTGAACTGTAACATAGTGAGATAAATATTAGAATTATTTTTAATATTAAATGTATATCGGTACTGGTAGGGGTTTGGATCGAGCGGCAGACGACTGCATAGACTACGAAGATTTGATTTTTTCTAGATTAATCCTAACAAGCCCACTTGATGCGCCAGCCGAGCTAAACTATCGGGGCTACGAACATGCGCATCTACTCTACATTTTGTTATTGACTTTAAAGAACTGAGTTTAATCAACTATCTCTGGTAAAATTGGGAGATAATTGAAATTGTGTCATCGCTCAATTAATCGAGAATCTTCGATGCTTCATTGTCTGTTCGCCGCTCGCCTCAAAGCTCTATTTTAACCACTAAACGTATTTTTGTTATTGAGTATAACGCTGCACATATCTATGAAACCGACCTTCAGTTGAAATCTGCGCTGGCTTCCATACAGCAAAAAAAGTATCTTTTACTACAGCTAATCTTTTGAAATTATTTTTACCTTCGTCTTTTTGCGGCGATATTAAAAAATATTGATTGCTACTTTCAAGATTTGACGATGATGCAAATAAATTGTTTTGCTGTTGAAAAGGGCAGGCATTTCATAAAATAAAGAAATAATCGTGTCTCCATCTTTTGCCGCCTACGACCCTACGCTCAATATTTGAAATTCATATTAGCGCTTCTCATTCTTCCTTGACAAAATATTAAGTAAATAAAAAGCTGGAATAAAATGACTAACGATACTTCATAACAAAATTCTTTACTTTAACAAAAGAAAAATAAATAAGCAAATGGCGTGTGCCTTGATAGCATCTGAAGCCGCAAGCCACGCGAATCATGTCGGGAAGTATAAACTCGAAGCGAACTTGCACCACCAACCGCCACGCTTTCCCGCCAGGCGGCCGCGACCTTAGTAACACGATGTGACCATACATTACGTGCAACCCTGAACTGTGCAAGCCAATATTCTCGCTACTGCACAGATAACTGGGTATTTCAAAGCCTTTTACGGCTTTTATACGACAAACGCTACCTTGAACAAAAAATAAAAAGCTTTTCAACGTCATAAATTCCGCAATGTTTCGTAAACTGTCCCTCCGCGCGACGTAATGAGCTGTGGCGCATCATTTTATTACGTCATAACGACAAATTAATGGTAATTTTAAACAAACGATATTTCCTTTGCAGTCTGCGCTCCTAACGCTTCGTCGTTTTGGGACAAAAATTCTTACAAATAAAACCGTATTTTCCAACTTATCTGCTTTAACGCATCTCATGTTCTTATCTAAAGTTTGGATAACTTAACCAAGTTTAAATTAAGCAGACTTTAAATTGGTATCTTTAATATAGTTTAGTATCGTCGCAAAAATATCGTGTGCAGATTAAAACTTGCTAACTTTTCATAAAATGTATTTTTTTATAAAAACTTTTTAATACCAAAAACCATTAGTGGACATTTATTTTTATGTTATATTTGCTGAATTTGTTTGTTTTACTCTACTTAGGTATACCTACTTAAAATGCTTAGTTTACTTGTTTCTTTGTTTTTTTTTTTTTATATAAAATGCCAAACTGTAGTAAATCTAGTGTAATTACATATAAATAATAGAAAGTATTATAATACGTAGCCATTTCAGTATCATAAAGGTGTACTGTATGATATGGTCAATTAACTCCATTGAGGCACAAAAATGGGCAACCGATGACCATAAGCCATTACTGTGGGTTGTGTAGGCGAAATTACAGTACTAAATGCAAGGATATTTTGGCGTTTGAATAAGTGTCGTCTGGGAATGTCTATGAAAGATTTAATGAAAAACACTTTGACCACACGTCATAAGATTCTTGTACTGCACGATTAAACATACATTTTTATTACCTACCTGCCTACATATTTGTCTATGTTTAACAATCACTGAATGTCTTCCTCCTTTTATGCCAAAAGCCTTTTATGCAGAGCCAATAAAGTATTGTCGGATGTCACAAAGAGCTCGGGTTTTACACAGCTAGATTCAGCTAACACTCGCCTGTCAGACTTTATAGCTCTCAGGGACAGCCAAATTGTGTTAGCTTTTTAGACGTGGCTTGGATATATCGGCTGACACATTTCAGCAGCTAAATTTTGTAAAGCTAGCTTTCAATTCAATATTTTTGTTTAATTACCTAAATAGTTTGCGTAAAAAAGCTTTCAACAAATTTCAATTGACATTGAACTAACATTAGGTTAGGCGTCCTTATTGAATTGTTATGACAAATGACGCCATCGCCGCAATACGCGTTGAGCTTGAGATCAACTTTGGTATCAATCAATGCCTCGTTAAAGACGTCAATCCAGTCTTTATCTAAAAGTATATTTCTAGGAGGATGAGATGTAAGGATACATTGTATTTAGCAAAACAGTAGTCTGTCTTTTTTAACGTCATGTAAGATTTATCGGGCGCAGATCCAATCTGAAGCTATTATTGCACAGTAAACCTGTGGAGAAGCTCATAAACTTAATAAGAGACTCGGTTAACGACTATTAAACTCTTCAAAGCGACTATCCAGTCTGCATTCTGCATAATGTCGTCCGTGTGACCTTTTACGTGACAGGGCACGAGAGCTGTTCATTCAGCAAATATTTCTGTGACGTCATTTTAGCGATAATAATATGACGCACGCGTGTTTTTTCTCGTGTCTTTGTACGAGTGGTTATCCCTTAAGAGGCAGAGCATGAATTTATTCTGGAAATTCCTTGCTTCGTTCTGGGACTTATTTAAAGACGCAGGTGGAGTTTGGCAAAGACAAAATAAAATAATCTAATCGGTTGATTTTCGTTCTGAACCATTGTTTGATTCTCTGATTTTTTTTGGGAGATACCTAGGTATAGGTACTTATATGTAATTATTTTTACCATCGAGGCAATATTAATAATCTAAAATCTCAAAGAGGTAGGTACCTACAAATTCCAATGCTATCGCCAGTCGATAAAGTTTACAACATAAATAAAACTAAACTGATGAGATACCGACATTGAATATCACGTGTAGGTCGTGAAACGTGGGCTGTTATAGTTATGGTTGTATTTGCTATTTATTTAATTTTATATCTTTCATTGTCATAGTCTGAGCCCTAACGCTTGCAATTATTGCGCTAGCTTCTTGTATTTTTTTTAAATTAAACTGTCTAACCGTGGCTTTTGATTAGATATTTACGCTCACTTCGCTCCTGGGAAAACAAATAGGTACCAAGTAATAAAATATAATATTCCAGTTTTATTTTACTTTTTCATCGTAGCCTCTACTGGAAACGAATTCAGCGAACAATGCATTTTCGCCATTGGTAACGTTTTGGTTTTGACAGTTCAATCAACAATGGTTCGAGTTCGTGTTCGAGATTAAAAAAAGAACAAACAGTTGAAAGCTATCTACAAATTTTATATTTAATCCGGGAAACTAATTATTCAGTTTTTCTAGTCAGTAACATAACTTTAGTTTCAACACCCCGTATCGATTTGATGGCAGGATTGCCAACAATGCGACATAATCAGGCACTTTCCAATTTCCAGTGCATTAGCGCTTGCAAATGAGAAAGTTATTGCGCCATTTGATTAGCGAAACGCCAAACGACTGACCTTAAACAGTTAGGGTATAGTCTTTCTTTGAAAACACGTAAACACGTTAATCCTTTTCCCGTTTTTCACCGGATTCGCACATATCTTGAAGAGAAGCATTTCTGAGTGTCCTGTATTGTGTCTTCAAGAATAGAACTCTTGGGACGAACCTCATAAGATGGTCCTCGACTCCTCAGCTCCGCGCAGTCCAATTATTACGTGTTCTCTATATCAAAAGGTGCTTGACGATGACGAAGCCCGCTGGCGTTTTTATCTTATTGTTAACTTAGATTCTTATTTCAAAAATACTGGGTCTCTAAAGGACTTATTGATCTGCCGGGACTCCGTGCCACTAATCCAAGTTAACTGCCACCCACCGAATCAGTTCCTACCGGTGAAAATATCAGTAGGAACAATTCCTATTACAAAAATCCATTTGGGACAGATGTCAATGGCTAGTAGGTACGCCAGCGTTGAATTTGAACCATAGCTCCTTTTCATGGTTCTAATTACTTCGGTGTATTTTCAATAGGTATCAGAAAGGTCACTGCAATCTAGCGTTCTGCAGAATCTAATATGCTAAAGTGGTAATAATACCTACGTATTTTTTTACGTAGGTACCCTATTTCAAAATATCCTTGACGTCCAAAATGCTCGTTACCTATTCATCACATTCAATAATGGTAACTTAATTGTGTTTACCCTTGAATGTATTACATACAAGTCGCTAATTTGGAAAGTATTGAACTTGGCAGCCACACGCCAGGGAGTCAGCAAAACCACAGCGGTAAAAGTTCAAGGTTGAGCTATTAGATAATTATATTTGAAGAATATAGGTACTTATTAATAACGACACGCGAGAACGTTGACCCGTCAAAATTGATCCAAGATGGCGGATTTTGGCGCCAAGTGTTTGGTAAATAAATGAAAGTAAAATTGTGTGACATTTCTCATATTTTATTGTTAATGCTACATAAATGTATGGTTTCCAATGTGTACCTACCCGATATATTTATTACAGTAGGTGCCCAACTGGTGTCGTACTAAAAAGTAATTCGTGGAATAGAATATTATTGTATTGATATTCAAAGCCTGACTGGGAGCCTGGCTGGGAGCTGTATAATATCTTTGGTACTATATTATGACATAAACCCGCATTGCTTGTGGTTATTTGGAATAATGCCGGTGCCCAATTTTTCCAGTGGCCAGTGGGTAAGTATAAAGTTCCGAACGAATCATGCGTCCTGAAATATTCGTTTTATAGTAGGCATAAAACTAAAGTTGATTTGGTCCGCCAATAAAAGTTTCCACGAGATTACTCGGTCGTCTGTCACTGGCATCTCTAGGACTTAGGTATTACTTTAGGAAAATTACCTAGTGTCTAGCAATTGGTTCTCTAGAACAAGCTGGACCAAATGAGCACGATGCGGTAAACAAAATATTTTCTATACTTTTTTTCACCATTGATTTGGGATTTAAATAAGTTAACAAGGTAATATTGTTAATAAAGTTTTAGTCTGGCAATACCTCATACAAAAAACAGTACTTACTAAATTCTAAGTAATTTGGATAATTCGTTTTGGGAAATCACAAAGATGGAGCAGCAGATTTTTATTTGATTAAGTAGGTAGATAACTAAAGTACATCCCAACGGGAAAGTTTCTTCGCTCGGAGTTAAGAACTTCACTCATTTATTTGGTTTAAATGAACAAATTAAAGAATGCCAGTAACCTTAGTTCTAATTGATAATATTTCCTGCCCGTTAATTATTGAGTACCTGATATAACTTATTCAAAGAGGCATTTCTTTCTTGTGTGCCTGACACAACCCACAGCAAAGGTAATGCAACGTTATACCTACCTATGAAAGAAAAAAAAAGAAATATTTTATATACTGTACAATAAAAGCTAAGCATTTCCACTAGAGTGAGATATTTATTTTCCCTAACAATGTATTTAAATTGTATTTTAATAGAATAACAGTACAAGTGTTTATTGTGAATGTTTGTTTTTCAATAAGTGAGATTGTAAAGTGCACAAGAGGTAATTTTATGAAGAAAATTGTCCAGCCATTACGTAGGTAGAGTCATCTGGCAGAACGAATCGAGCCCTTTGTCTATTTGTACAGCTGCTTCAAAAAAAAACACTGAAGTTAACTCTATGGTTACCTTTTAAGAACATAGTGAAATAAAATTATGTAAATAAAATAAAGCGACTATGATAATATTTTCATGATCTTGATGTTGTATATCTCGTACAGCAATTATTAATTTTATACCTACAAAAATCTTTTCCCATAGAAAATAAGACATAGGTTTAGTCATAGACTATAGACATATTTTTCTAGTTTGTGTCACTTCTGCATGCGTAATGGCTGAACGATGAATGTAACGTACCTATATTTATCACAATATGAGCATTGTGCAGCGATGCCACAGGAGGACACTGGAGAGACGTTACAGGTGTGCTCCGTAATACCTACCATGCTGTGCTTCTATGTTGAGAACATTAAATAAATCTGATTGTAGTCATAATCTTGTTTCTTTTATTAAATTCCCTTTTTTATTTCGTGTCGATTGACCAAACTTCAAGTTTTTTTTTACTAGTAGGTAGGTAGGTAGAACCTATGTGGCTACTTACGACCGGTCTCAATAACGTATCTACCTTTAACCAAATGTCAAATTAGCTACCAATAGTAGCTGAAACGTCATGTTACAAAGGCAAAAATGACGTTTCAGGTACTGTTGGTAGCTAATTTGACAGTTGGTTAAAGGTAGATCTACCTTTAAGCAACTCTATAGGTTATTGAAATGGGCCGTTAGGGCGCTTCGTCGTTAGCTACGTTCAGGTGAGGTGCAGGTGGTCGGACATGCAGGGCAGGACAATAGGTGTAAGGTAGGGAATATCCTATGGATTGCCTATACAATGGCACTTTGTTTGACCAGATCATTTCTACAGTGGCTTTTATTGAATGCCCTATACCTATTGCCGATACCAAGTTGGGCTAAATAGTGTGAGTTGGCTTCCTGAATAATTTTATATGGCTCCAAAATGCAATTTTACTCAACATTATAGGTGAGTTATGTCATGTGTTTGGATAAACAATAAACATCGGTGGGGTTCATTGTGTCACCTAACTTTTTTATCCATAATTTAAAGTGCCATAACTTTTTTTGTCCTAATCATCATTTGTCCGAATGATAACTTACCCGAACTTAATATCACATAATATTACATGCCATAACATTGAAATCCCTAAATATTATATGTCCTAAATTCATTTGTCATAAAAATTACAATCAATAATATACAAAAGACATAAAACTGTTTTCAATAAAAGTTATAAGTCCTAAGTAGTAGCATGAAAGCAAGCATGCAGTATGCAAGCAAGCAAGCATGCAGCATGCAAGCAAGCATTCAGCATGCAAGCAAGCATGCAGCANGTTAACTCTATGGTTACCTTTTAAGAACATAGTGAAATAAAATTATGTAAATAAAATAAAGCGACTATGATAATATTTTCATGATCTTGATGTTGTATATCTCGTACAGCAATTATTAATTTTATACCTACAAAAATCTTTTCCCATAGAAAATAAGACATAGGTTTAGTCATAGACTATAGACATATTTTTCTAGTTTGTGTCACTTCTGCATGCGTAATGGCTGAACGATGAATGTAACGTACCTATATTTATCACAATATGAGCATTGTGCAGCGATGCCACAGGAGGACACTGGAGAGACGTTACAGGTGTGCTCCGTAATACCTACCATGCTGTGCTTCTATGTTGAGAACATTAAATAAATCTGATTGTAGTCATAATCTTGTTTCTTTTATTAAATTCCCTTTTTTATTTCGTGTCGATTGACCAAACTTCAAGTTTTTTTTTACTAGTAGGTAGGTAGGTAGAACCTATGTGGCTACTTACGACCGGTCTCAATAACGTATCTACCTTTAACCAAATGTCAAATTAGCTACCAATAGTAGCTGAAACGTCATGTTACAAAGGCAAAAATGACGTTTCAGGTACTGTTGGTAGCTAATTTGACAGTTGGTTAAAGGTAGATCTACCTTTAAGCAACTCTATAGGTTATTGAAATGGGCCGTTAGGGCGCTTCGTCGTTAGCTACGTTCAGGTGAGGTGCAGGTGGTCGGACATGCAGGGCAGGACAATAGGTGTAAGGTAGGGAATATCCTATGGATTGCCTATACAATGGCACTTTGTTTGACCAGATCATTTCTACAGTGGCTTTTATTGAATGCCCTATACCTATTGCCGATACCAAGTTGGGCTAAATAGTGTGAGTTGGCTTCCTGAATAATTTTATATGGCTCCAAAATGCAATTTTACTCAACATTATAGGTGAGTTATGTCATGTGTTTGGATAAACAATAAACATCGGTGGGGTTCATTGTGTCACCTAACTTTTTTATCCATAATTTAAAGTGCCATAACTTTTTTTGTCCTAATCATCATTTGTCCGAATGATAACTTACCCGAACTTAATATCACATAATATTACATGCCATAACATTGAAATCCCTAAATATTATATGTCCTAAATTCATTTGTCATAAAAATTACAATCAATAATATACAAAAGACATAAAACTGTTTTCAATAAAAGTTATAAGTCCTAAGTAGTAGCATGAAAGCAAGCATGCAGTATGCAAGCAAGCAAGCATGCAGCATGCAAGCAAGCATTCAGCATGCAAGCAAGCATGCAGCATGCAAGCAAGCATTCAGCATGCAAGCAAGCATGCAGCATGCAAGCAAGCATTCAGCATGCAAGCAAGCATGCAGCATGCAAGCAAGCATACAGCATGCAAGCAAGCATGCAGCATGCAAGCAAGCATTCAGCATGCAAGCAAGCATGCAGCATGCAAGCAAGCATTCAGCATGCAAGCAAGCATGCAGCATGCAAGCAAGCATGCAACATGCAGCAGGCATGGTTTCTGTCACGGCTCCGGCGCTGCGGGGCTCCGGCGGTCCCACGCGAGTTTATCGTCGCAGATTGATTGTAAAGCTCACCACCGCAGCTTCGGCTTGCTGGCCGGCTTCGCCGGCCAGCCTCAGCCGCGGCGGCGAGTGTTACAACCACCTGCTCCTCAACTCGCGGCCCGCCTCGCCCCTTCGCGCCTACGCAATTTTAAATTACACTCTAGGGGTAGGGCAGACAAGACTGCGTGGAGTCGGATTTACAGCGATTCGTTTCTGTCACTAAAACCTATTTATTAGCAAATGTTTTAGGACTAAAAAAAATATTATAAATGAACATTCGGAATAATACACGTTATTTAACACAATACTTAGGACATATGACTTTAGCTCATGTAAAATTAGGAGATTCAATTATTATAGTACTCGATATTATGACAGAATACTTTTAGAACTAAAGATAATTCTGTCAAACAAAATTTCGGGATTTTGAACATTATGGTTACTGAAGTTTATAGCAAAGGTGTTATGGATAATGATTTTCGGACAAACAATTTTAGGAGAAGTAAGGGAGTACCATACTTAAACCCTAATTTCGTAAGTTATGTTTGAGTCACAAGCCCACAAGTAATAGGGGGGGCGACGTTGCCACCAATAAGGCACGAATTTATTTTCCCGACTGCTAAAGAGTTCTTAATGTAAAATAATTAGTCGCAATGCGTCGCCAAATGTGGCTAAGCTGGGGAGACTCTTTTTTGTGTTATCAAAATTAAAATCCCTGATGGTGGCCAAGCCAGTGTCAGTCACAGAAGGCCTAATGCTATTTGAAATAGGTACCGATATGAAAACTTAGAATATGAAGCAAAACTATTTCGTAGATACTTGTAAATAATAATTAACTGTAAATGACGCGACGGTTAGCGCAGAGGCGTCGAGTAATTGCTTTCAATGCTACGGGTCGCGGGTTCGGGTCCACACTGTGTCCGGTGTTTGTGGCGAGAGAACAACAAACGTTAAGTTTGCTACAAGTGAGTCCAATTTGCGATATTTCGTGGGTTCAACTCCCTCAAGAATCAAAAAAATGGCCAAGTGCGATAGAGAAACTTGTTTTTTTATATCAGTCTATGGGTGGTCGCCATTGTCGATTCTGGCTTTAAGGAGTTGCAGAGGCTGAGAATAGAACTGACAGATCGTTAATTAAAAGCACTTTTCTAATAGAATAGAATATCATTTATTTGCCAAAAACATGGTATAAAGATGGTGGTAATGTTAAATAAATTGCAGTGGATTCATTTCAACAGTTGCTTTACCACTTTTCAATCCTTGTCAGTGCATTGCTCATGAATGTCCTGCATAACAATAGCTTTGCGACAATTAATAATTAACAATGGATGATAAGCGGCTGCCAGCCATCCCATGAGGGCGGGCACACACTACTATGTAATGTACTTACTTAACTTTACTGTAACGCCCAACTAGTCGGGCTGATTAATAATAATTTCAAAAGATCACGCTTGTTTTACGAACGGTTATACGGTATGTAAGTACCTATCAATAAAATACCTACATTTGTTCGTGTTACCCCAATGAGTATAACGTGTCACCCCAAAGGCTAAAATGTGTCAACCCAAAGAGTATAATGTGTCACCCCAAAGAGTAAAATGTGTCACCCCAATGAGTGTAACGTGTCACCCCAAAGAGTAAAATGTGTCACCCAGAAGAGTATAATGTGTCACCCCAAAGAATAAAATGTGTCACCCCAAAGAGTAAAATGTGTCAACCCAAAGAGTATAATGTGTCACCCCAAAGAGTAAAATGTGTCACCACAAAGAGTAATATGTGTCATCCCAAAGAGTGTAATGTGTCACCCCAAAGAGTAAAATGTGTCGCCCAGAGTATAATGTGTCACCCCAAAGAGTAAAATGTGTCACCCCGACACCTCGTTACTGGGTTGTAGACGTCAGATAGGCAGTCGCTCCATGTACTCGCTGCAAAATACTTGTAAGAAGGTACCTACCTACTCAGATGCATCAGATGAGCCTGGAAGCCGACCCCGTTATAGTTGAGGTAAGGCTAAGGCCTTTGCCCAGCAGTGGGACACAATAGGCTAAGTAAAACAAAAAAAAAAGGCTAGGCGGGCATTTCGTCAGTGTCTATTTTCACGAGGCTATTTTTTTTCACCTGGTACAAATTCAGACTCCGGCCCGGCTGCTATACTCTATCCGTTTAGGTAGTTAACTAAAGGTAAACAATCTTGATGTAACTTTTTACTTAAAAACTCAGTTTAAAAATAAAATGCAAGTAAAAACCAAAGTAAATACAACAGTAACGAATACTAAATCAATTGAACCATAAGTTTGAAAAGTAGTTTATTTGTTTAATATGAATTTGTGTAAAAAGACACATCAAGATTGTTTACCTTTAGTTAACTACCTAAACGGATAGAGTATAGTAAGAAATAGGTACCAGATTTAACATCCAATAATATTTTACCCAACCCGTGAATCGAAGTTATTATTTATTGAACCCAGGACTCATTCCAACGTCGTCAAAAATAATATTCAAAACTACCCATTAAAGCAACGTGGTGATTTAAAAGCTGAGAAATGTGCTTTATTTTTGAAAAATGTTGGCACTGCTCAATTATGCGTAGCGTAGGCAATGAAAAGACGAATGGGTGATATTCATCATTTGGCCACTTTACCGCAACAGAAATAATAAATGGCTATTCAGAAATTAAAGCAACAGCAAAACTGTACCTACCTACCGCTGTTTTAACTTGTTTCGCATAATTATCCCACACGGGTTAACGCCAGTTATTATCACGCTTAATAGCCAGGCTTAGATTACAATAGACACTTAGTAAGTAGGTACTATAGGTACCAGTAGACATGCAGTAATCTAGATTCTACTTACCTACATTGTTTAGAGCTTCTCAACACCATGGTGACCTACTTCTCACCGGGTGTCACAACTTTGTGGGATGGTGAATACTTAACTACTAATATTCTAATATGTACAAATAGGAACCTACCGTTCCTATTTGTTATGTGACAGCCGTCAACAGCTGATGTACCTACCTACCTAGGTAGTTCTGAGTTCTGACAATGCCAGTAAATCTCTTGGATCTTTTATCCTATGTGGAGTAAATAAAACGGAGATAGATCAGTAGGTTTTTACAAATAAAAACTTACTAAAAACAGTTTAGTTACGAAATCGCGTCGATCATCATCGGTATAATTTCTTCCTAGATATTTTAGGTTAGGTACCTTTTGAATGCCAGAGCATAAACACATTTTGGCGTGTCGCCGACGCCTAGTCACAAATTCGCCGTATTTTTTGTCACATACCTACCTATTTGTGCCGTTTGGCGTAGGGTAAGCTTTTGTTTGTCACATTTATGTGACAATGGCGTTCAAAAGGTTAATACACCAATGACCAGCCTACTATGGCGCACACTGAACACTTTTTGTATGCGGATGACTTAGCTTTGGCGGCGCAATCATCTTCTTAAAAAAAATGTATGTAAGATCGTTACAAGTATTGCTGTGTTTACTGTCGACCTATCATGGTCAAGAAGGAATGTGATAGTGTAGGTACCTATCTCGATGTATAGTATTTAATTCTATCATGCACAACACAAAATCATGATATGCCATAGCCTGGTAATATAAAGCCAGGAGCATTCAGATCGAATGACGCTCAACTGTGTCACACGGGTTGCGGCTGGGCGTTTATCAATAAAACCACAACAAATAAAATGGAAACGTTTAATCTTGTCAGATAACTATAGAACAATATCGATGCATGATTACAGTAGCATTATCTGACTTACCTATTTTAACAGAGTTAGTAATAACATCATATTATTCTCTAAAATAAAAATATAATTAAGTCAAAATTAAAGGTTTTTTGTTAATACTGGTTAGTCTTACGGGCGCTACACACTCGGGAATTAAGCGGCACAACCGCACGGCAAAATCGAATATATTATGTACATGAATGTTCGGGAATTAAGTGGCACAGCCGAGTGCCAATATCGAATATAAGTATGTAGATGAATGTTCGGGAAAAAGTTCGGCACTAGCCGAATAACATGAGTAGTAATTGAGTCGGGCCGGCATCGTCGTTCAAAGAACCGATTGTGCCTTTCCGCTTACGTGTGTAGCACCTCTAACTTGGCACAGCGGCACGAAAAGATAAACGTAAACGTTCGCTATGGAGCGTGTGGGCGTTAGAGACGTCATCAACTGGGAACGTCCCCCAGCTACCCTCTGCCCACGCACTGCAAACATTTTGCGGATTCTCTCCGCGCCGCGCAGCGCCTCTCAGGTAATTCAAAGGGTTAATCTTTTGAAGTGAAATATATTTTGTATAGAAAAACTGAGTTACAAAGAATTTAGTAAATATGGCACCAACTGTAAAACTATGGGGCACTTATCAAAAACAGTACATTTTAAATATAAAACTAAACACGATCCTAAATACGAGACATTTACATTGTCAACAGTGTTTTCCGTAAACAAATCTAAACTGGTACATTAAAAACTGTATCACCAAATTGACATGCAATAATAACCAGATTTTTACATGAATATTAGCAATTTCACCACAGCTTACTAAAACTATCTTAGAAATAATTTTAATGTTATCGCCCCCTAAAACAAGGCTTAAATCCAATCATAACATTATTTAAAGGCTCCCGCTATGAGACTGATTCGACGACCGTATTTCATGCAACTGTTCTACGTATAATATACCCGTAGAACAATTCCTACAAAAAAGTCGGTCGTCGCATTGTCGCGTCTTCTGTCTGAGGGAGCCTTAGCCTTGAGGGAACTGTTACTTTAACCATACTTAGTCTATGTTTCTCATCTTCATCTGCAATTCGAACCTTCTGTTAGTTCTGACTCCTTTGATAACGGTTCTAGTTTCATTCCTCTTCACATTCCGTCTATCTGTAAAAGACTTCTCTCTCATGACAGTTAGCTTAGCGACTTCTCGTCTTAAAGATGTAGCGCCGGCCAAAGATGGCAGTACACCCTGTCTCGGAACTATTCCATTGGATTTTTCGATAGGTTTTTCTTTTTGTTTCTCCACAGTCTTACTCGGTATGCTGAACGGGTTCACGTCGAGATTCAGTTTGAACCCGAACCTGGTGAAACCTGGCCTTGAAGATTCCTGTGTGGGTAATTTCTTTGTAGGGGTGTCGGATTTCTCTGAAGGAGCTGGTCTTGAAGATTCTTTTGCGGGTACCTTCTTAGTGGGAGTGTCGGTGTTGTCTTTGGACTTGGCTAACTCTTTGCTCTTTTTTGGTGATTCCGTGTTGTCTGAAAATTATAAGCAGGATGTTAGGGTTTTATAGGCGTTCAAATGATAAAAAAGCGAGTTAGTTACGTTTTTAGACTGCCGAATTTATTTTGACCAAAAGGTAAATTGTTTTTAGTACCTGTACAGGTTACCTATCATTCTGAAATAACAAACACTGCACAGTGCACAGCTATTTTAAGAGTGACCTGATGCTGGAGTACTTATATTATAATGACCTATGTAACTGTTAACGATCTAAATAGCTAGGTGGGAGCATCCGCCTGCTGGCCTAGGCCGGGCGGATTCGATTTCTACATACATAGTACGTGTTATGATACGAGTAATCTACCACATTATTTATCACATTCCAGGGCTATGGAGCCAATGAAATAGGAGAAAACACAGTATTTTCTTCGTACCGCATTTCTGCCAAGGCATCACAGTAACCAACGCAGTCGGTGATATTATAGTGCACAAATATGTGCACAAACGCAGGTGTACTCTGTCTTCCCGTGTTCTCACTGAAGGGCCGGCAATCCAACACAGCCGAGAAGAGATCAAGAGCAGGACCACGTTATTACGGCTTTACGAATCGAGCTGCTTCTACGAAAATCCCAACGGATAAACCCCCAATAACACATCTGAACCTGGGGGATCCAAACCATTGATTGAAGGCCAAAAGCTTAAATTAAATTATAATTGATAGGTTCGCTTTTGACCAGAACCACACCTGATGGAGAGCGATGATGTGGTCGACGATGGACCACGTTTGCCTAGAAGTAACGTATTCACTTTTGACTGAAATGCCCCAAGGTTGTAGCTAACAGGCAACACAGACTGGCAGAAAATTCGGCTCCTTAGCTGTTCCATTGTCCGTGGAAGTATCCCGTGAATGGGAACTGGGCATATAATTGGAGCAGTCTCAACTAGTGCATTGGGTTCTGGTATTTAGGTTAAGATAGTAAAGAGATTTGTTATGATTGCTAACCACTTATCGAGAGAGTGTTATGAGTATGACTCACACTTGCGATATCACAGATAAATGTTATCTATTTATACGGATCGATATCGATTTCATCTGAGTCAGTAAATTTTACAGGGCAATGACAGGTTTTAGTCGTCCAATGCTGGACATAGCTGATGCTTTTAGCTCTTCTTAGGATGAATGTTCAAGTGTCTCAGTTCAAATCGAGTTTTGGATGTCGTCCTGTGTCCGTATTTTCTGCACGGTCAGATGTACAGTAGAGGTAACAATTTGACATTGACGGCGCCTTTATGTTGTAGGAGTAAGGACGATTCTCGTATAGCATGTGTTATCTACCACTGATGTACTTTTGACTGTACGATGGAGTTGCAGAATTCCTATTGTCTGTATAATACACAGTAATAAGTTATTACTATAATAGTTATAGGTAGGGACTATAACAAAAGGGTATATACTATTTATACTAATGAAATAAAGCCGAAGAGTTTGTTTGAATGCGCTGGAACTACCGCTCGGATTTGGAAAAATGTTTTTGTATATGATAGCCACGTTCATGATGAAGGCTATAGGCTATACGAGAACGAGAAAAACGGGATATGTGCGTACGAAGTCGCGGGCAAACGCTAGTTGGTAATAAGTTAATAACACTCCCTACCTATGTTTGGTTTGTCTGAATTGTATCTATTTTGATGATTTAGTTTCAGTGATTCAGTGTTTTATTTCAAAATCATTGTAGTTACGAATGGATACGCACTATTTCGAATAGTTTCAACACATTTTAAATACAAATAGCAGTTATTTTGTCCCAAAAATATTAATGGCGATTTTTATCTTCTAATATTATCTTTCCAGCGGCCGATTATGATGATAATCAGTAAATGACCGCTGGACATTGCCCTTTGCAAAATACTCAATGATGGCATTGATGGCCTAAAAACTTTGCTGTCGTAATTTAGGATGTAGATCACTGATAATCAGAAATCGGAATAGTTAGAGTATATTTACCTAAAGTTCGAGGAAGTAAGTAACATAGAGTAAGTAATACCTCCTCTAAAACATGACAATTAAAACCGGGATTACAAAAAAAAATAATCAGATTACAATAGAATCAGGTAAATAACAGGAGAACTTTCAAGAATTTATTTTGTATGTAAAACAAAGCTCTTCAATTTAACAGTTTAAGTACTTACGGAATTCTTAATACTAAGATTCTTCAATATAATAATTTAGTTCAAATGAATTCAAAGCGCAATAAGTGATTTGCAATTTCTTTAATCCCGGGATTTAATCGTCATGTTTACGATTCCGGGATTTCAGAGGTATTATCAACTCTACGTTACTTACTTCCTCGAACTTTAGGTAAATATACTCTGCCTATTCCGATCTCTGCTGATAACAACTGATGGAATCGTTTTCCCATGTATTTTTCACGCGAT
The DNA here is from genome assembly GCA_002192655.3 of Mamestra configurata. Classification (NCBI taxonomy): domain Eukaryota; kingdom Metazoa; phylum Arthropoda; class Insecta; order Lepidoptera; family Noctuidae; genus Mamestra; species Mamestra configurata. The sequence continues at coordinate 94,104 of NDFZ01004871.1, forward strand.
AACAAATTCTTCTAAGTTTGGTATTTTGATAGTTATCTACAATTTGACGTTCAAAAAGTGCTGGCACGCAGCCTAATTTGAATAAATGACTTTTGATTTGATTTGAATTAAAACTGATATCAATACTAAAAAAATAAAAGTCATGACTCAATCGCTGACTGGCTCATCGACCCTTTTGTTCTGAATGGGAAATCATCAAATGACTCAGAGTGTCAGACTCTTATTGACCCACCCGTGTTCCTTTACGTTCCAGGGCCGCGGTAACTCTTTCGAACAATTCCGCAACCCTGGTAGGCACAGGCCCTAGCGGGCCCTCGTCAAGACTCATTAACACTAATAGGAGCAGATATTTTGCATGTACTTAATGATGTATATAAGGAATCTCTCTTCTAACTTGACAGATATCGCTGGGGAGTTAGTTGCGCCGCTTCTTCATAGCTAAAACACCAGGAAGTGGTAAAGGGTAGAGGGTTTGAGTCTGCTTTTTAAGGTTCCGTACCCGAAGTGTAATCAACGGAACCCTATTACTAAGCCTCCGCTGTCCGTCCGTCTGTCTGTCAGCGGGCTGCATATCAAGAACCTTAATAGGTAGACAGTTGAAATTTTTGCAGTGTGGATTTCCCTTGCCGCTATAACAACAAATACCTACCAAAAATTAAGTTAAACGTTAAAGGGCGCTCCTATACAAAACACGTGTTTTTCGGTTTAAGGTACGGAACCCTTTGTTGAGAGTCCGACTCGCACTTGGCCGGTGTTTTTTTTTTAATTTTTGACGCTCAAAATTAATTATTCTTGACCTAATTTTAATAAAAGTAGTTTTTTTACCAACGGAGTAAGGACAGACGAAGTCGCAGGCAGAGTGCTAGTTCAAAACATTCTGGTAAGAAAATTCAAAGCTTTGTGTGCATCTTGCTTACACACACGGCTCAGCTCGGTAACAGATAATCCGTTCCTGCACTTAATTAATCAAGTTCACCGGATGCCTCTTGTGACATCCGTATGTGGGGGTGGTGTTATCCGCGTACCACGTCTTTTGTTTGAGTAGGTAAGTATCGGAGCTCTACAGGTTAGTTTAGATTATATGATACCATATGTACTTGTATAACGTTTGATATAAAAGAACAATGGTTTTAGATCACTTCCTGTGTGTGATGTATTCGTAGGTTTAGACTCGTCGATAGACTTATAAAGGCTACAATTCAGGCTTCGTTTTCATATTGATAACTTGATAAGTTAGCGTTTCGTACTAATGAGAATCCTAACTAATATTCTAAATGCGAAAGTGAGTTGGTTTGTTAAGCTTTTATGCCAAAATCGCAAACCAATTTTGACGAATTTTGGTACAGAGATAAACGGGACCCTGGAGACGATTATAGGTTAATTTTATTGCGAAAATATAACTTGAACGCGAACCAAGCCGCGGGCAACACCTAGTAATGTTCGTATTTGTTTGAAGCGTTTACTTGGCAATGTAAATCATAGTCTAAGGCTGCATGAAGAGTGGCTTTTTCTGCAGGCCCTGAAACACTGAACCATTATTTTGTCTCAGCGGATGACACAATGTCAATAAGGATTTTGTTTTTTTTTTTTTTTTTTACAACTCACTCCCGGTAATCCGATCCCAAACTAGGCAGAGCCTGACAATTGATAAACATACTTTTATATTTCTAATTACATCCATATTATAGACAAGTTACACACAGACACGGAACAAAATTGATCATGCTCATCACACGGGAATCGAACCCACGACCTCCGGTTTAGCAGTCAGGGTCACTAACCACTCAACGAACAGGCCAGTCCAATTAATGAGATTCTACTACAGGCGCTGGCCGGCGGCATCTTTCACTTACGAAACTTACTACTCAAATTATGATATAACACTTCAGCGACTCAATCCAATTTCACCGAAAACAACTGATATAAAATACGTTGTTTTTCCTTCCAAAATACGTAGACACAGAAAGGAGACACGTGTCAGTTGTGCCTACCCATATGTTAGGTTATTGATAAGATAGTCCGGTAACAGGAAGCCCATATATCGGTATCTCGATTGCAACGAATGACGCACCGTCCGATTGGTAATCGATATGATAACGTTAAGTATTCTGACTATGATTACAGGACTGGGTTTTCATAAAGCTCTCCTGCGTTACATATAATTAAAGGGAAATGTTAATTTCCCAAGCTTACAAGCAAAAACAGGTTTGCAGGTGTTTGAAAGACAAACATTTTTTGTGCTTACAGCTAAGGCGTAGAATTCCCTGCCTAATATTGAGTACATATTCTGAAATCTATAACCTAGGGGTCTTTAAGTGACCTCTCGCGTCCGGTCCTGGTTGAATCCCATGGTCCGGAGTGAGGAGGCTTGGGAAGCGGTCACCTCCTTCGGCTCCTTCTGCGAAGCAGTAATGCTAGCGAAGGACGAGGCGGGCCGCGCAAGGGAAAGGCAAGGCCTTCGCCCCATCCGCCGCTATATGAGAAGACGCACGGGCATCGAGTCGCAGGGCGATCCCCGGCCACCGTAGGCGCGGGCCTGCGGACGGCGAGCGTTGGGTGGCTCGCTGTCCGATCAGACCCGGGTCGATGGCGCGTTGTGTTTCATGCGCGTCTCAAAGAGATGTCAGCATAGGAGACGGGGCCCGCCAGGGCCAGAGCCTGCCAAGGTACAGGAATTTGTTCGAAAGAGTCACCGCGGCCCTGGAACGCAAAGGGCTTTAAAAGGAACATGGTTGGGTTTTAGTCAGTAATAGTCTGACACGCCCTTTCGCTCCACCCAGAGCGAAAGAAGTCATTCGTTCCAATCCTTAAAAAAAGGGTTCTTTAAGTAAAGAGCGAATAGGTTCCATCCACCAGGCTCCATCCTCGATCTGGTCAAACGCAAGCTTATTAGAATTTAGTCCCCTGATGCATGCAACTTGAAATTGTTTTATGGACAAGACATGATATTGTCAGTAGATGCCTATGTCCAGCAGTGGACGTCATTCGGCTGATATGATGATGAGATACAAGTATGCTGAAAACGATACATCACCATTTTGTATGCAAAGCAGGCACGCACTTGAACATTTGAGACTGAGAGATAGGTGATAGCAGTATCCAGTATGTCACTACTGCAACCTTACCATATGGAACTGAGCTTGACCTTACGGTGGCTAACTGATGATTTGAAGCTGCCATTTCCCCAGAAAGTCGCACCTCCGCCGCGGTCGACCTCGACGGCGACGTCTTCTAAACTATACAAATATAATAAAACCTCCTTACTCTTAGGACTGATCCTCTCCAACAGGCCAGGGGGTGCAGTGGGAGTCAGGAGCTGCTTTGCTCTCTTAGCCTTCCGCTCCTGGCACTCGTTCAGCGACTCCATCTTGTCGAACTGCTTCTGGTGCAAGGCCGCGAAGTTCGGCAGCTTGGTGCGCGGCGGTTTGGCTTCGGACTTCGGCTTGGAAGGGGTGGAAGGCTTCTTTGGCGTCACAACTGATAGTTTGGCTGTAGAGTACGAGTTCATGGTGAGTGTGCAAGAATATGAAGTGCAAGTCAAGGTGACTTGAAAATTGAGGTTTTTCAATATCATGAGTCAGTAAATAAAGTTGATATGAATCATTTTGGTATTTCCATTCAGGTTTTAATCCGGGGCGGTTGGATGCAGCTACAGAGTGCGGGAAAACAGTTTTGTCAAAGCAAATGGAGGCACCAGGAATAGATCTTACATCAGTGAATATTACAAGACCTTTAGTATCTTTTAACCATCCTTTGCGACAACCTTCAAGCATGTGATCTTAAGACAGCAAAACATTTATTATTCAGCCTGTGCTGTCCCACTGCTGGCCAAAGGCTTCCCCCAAATACTTCTCCAGGTATTCTTTTCCCAGGCCCCCTCGAACCAGCCCAGTGACCACCCAGTACAGTACCCAGTAGTGTAGTGCCCAGTACACGTCACATATAAAAAATAATTAAGGCTTAAAAATAAAATAGTTAAGGTAAATCGATTTATTTTTCAGAACTTCCTATAAATGCTAATCATGTCATGTAACTAAGTTGCAAGCCCCTCAATGATTTCTACAGCCATAAAATATTGAAATATAGTTGTAACAATAAAATGGGGTAATTACAGCCGTTATCGACTAAATAGCAGCTGGCGAGGTGTCGAGGTGGCAGGCGGCGGTGATAAGGGCACGTAGCGGTAATATCTACCTTATCAGCTGTGACTAATCGAACTACTCGGCATAGTATTTAATTCAACTTCTTTATGACATTAGTTTAGATTAGATGTGTTTTTTCAAAAGAAATGGCACCTGAGATGTACCAGGCGCGGCAGGAATTTGGTTTTTGTATAAAGTCAGCGAGCGTGTTTAGAATTTTAAATGTGTCTCGGCTATTTCAACCACGACTGAACAAATGCTTTAAAAGATAACCATTGAGCTAGCTAGTTTTTCTGAACACGCCAGGAACTGGCGAACAGGACTGGCCTGTTGGTCGAGTGGTTAGTGACCCTGACTGCTAAACCGGAGGTCGTGGGTTCGATTCCCACCCAGGACAAAATTAAATCTTTGTGTGATGAGCATGATCATTTGTTCCGTGTCTGGGTGTAATTTGTCTATAATATGTATGTATTTAGAAAATATATAAGTATGTTTATCAGTTGTCTGGTTGCCATAGCACAGGCTCTGCCTAGTTTGGGATCGGATGACCGTGTGTGAGTTGTCCCAAGATATATAAAAAANATAAATCTTTATTATTATTATCAAATGGGCTCACGACAATGGCCGATCTACGATCTCCTTGTAACAAAAAAATCAAACGTCCACCGCGCATAGTGGGGCATAGCTATGAGTGTTTGCTCAGTGGTGGACTGACGATGTGTCAGTGTGCAAATATTGAGGTGGTGGAGGAATACAGGTACTTGGGTTTAGTCTTAGACAACAGCTTCTCATGGAAAACACACATTATACAATTATGTGACAAACTCAGATACGTGCTTGTGAAGTTCCACCACCTTAGTTTTGTGCTGGATAGGGAAATATTGTTCTTGGCGTACTATGCACTGGTGGACTCACTGCTTTCTTATGGGCTGGCATGCTATGGAAATACATTTAAGACATATATGGACAAAATAAAAAAAATACAAATCAGATTCATGAAACTATTAGTAGATAAAACACGAAAAAACGTTGTAAAAGTGGTGATTACGAAGAATTATTTTTAGAATGTAAAATGCTGCCGGCTCATGAGAGGGTAGTGTTGTCAGTAGCTTTAGAACAGTATGGTAGGGATATATTTAAAAACAATATTATACGTACAAGATCTCATAGGAAGAATAATATTAAAAGGTTTGTTGAACCCACTTGTAATAGCTATTATGGTCGAAGATGTAGAAAGTTTTTAGTTCCAACTATTAAAAAAAAAAATACATTAGTACCTCTTCAATGTGTTTTGTCAAAGCAGTGATGCTGATAAAAAAAAAAAAAAAAAAAACTTATCAAGACCCTTGAATAGCTTACGAGTTACTTACCTATGAGTTCTAAATATTTTTTAATCCAAAAAATATAAAGCGCCTACTTTAATTAGACAATGTCAATGGAAGTCAATGGAAATCATTCTCGGCGAATTTACACAGGCGCTTGTCAGCGTGTCTGGAAGGCTTAAAATGGAAATGACCATCTTAAGCCCGATAACTGAGAGAGTTAAGGAAAAAATTTAAGATTCAAACTAGCACGAAACTGCTCAAAAGCTGATGATGCAGTGAGCTAACGGAAAGCGTTATGTAACGGCCTCAGGCATGGTGGAGCGACGATCGTTGCATACTTTCACAGTGACCGGATTTTAGTTAAGAGCCGAAGATCCAGGTAAGTAGCGACTAGAGCAGGAAAAATTGGGCATTTTTCCTGTATCATGGGTGCGTTTACAAACATACAAATTCACATACACAAACAGCCATACCCGGAACAACTCTGTCTGCCATACAAATGATCTGATCTGTAGGCCATACAAATATTTGTTCCGTGCGGGAATCGAACCCTTAACAAGCAGCGCATCAGTCAATCGCTCAACCAATGCGCCAACTGTGTCGTCTATCAGTGAACTACTGTATGTGCACTAAATGTTTTAGGGAAGTCCCGCTAGGTATGTTTTAGTAACTGGCTTTAGGACGACATACTGCGCTAGCTGATGGTGACTAGTTGACGATGCGCAATGAAGTTGAGTCCTGGATAGAACAAGATGATACGAGACATAACTGACCTGTGGCACTGGAAGTCCTGGGTCTGGACAGGCGGTCTACTGAATGCTGCAGATCTTCAGTGAGGCGCGAGCGCTTGACGCGGGCGTCATCAGCGTCGTTCTGGGTGTAGGAACGCTTGCGGGCGGGCCGTGACTTTGACGCTGTAACGAGATTGTTAGGTGTGAGTACACTACACTAATATTAGAAGAAATAGGTTAAGTTTCGATGTATGAGGTATAGAAAGCTGCAATTTTACTGAGTGCTGAGCGAGGCTTTCTCACCTGACTTTTCACTCTAGACAAATGCACAGCTTCTGTGAGACAGTCCTAGGTGCCCAGTCTCACAGGAGCTGTGCATTTGTATCCAGAACTAAATAAAATATGAAAACTCACCATTCTCATCGAAAACGAAGCTCTTGTTGGAGCCTTTGAGGTTCGACTTGATGACCTTTCTCTTCTCCTGTGTGAACGTGACTGGGTTGTCTACCGGGCTGCAGAACATGACCCTGGTCAGTCTTGGAGCAGGTTCTACCGAAGCATGAACGCCCTTCTCCAATGACCTGGTCACATTCAACATTCTCTTCTTCTGGGAACTCTTCGAAACATGGTATGGAGTACATCCTGCTGTTGGCACTGATTTACGTTTGGTGGGAGTCTCTACTTCAGTTTCTGTTTGTTCCGGACCATCTTTGGTGAATGTCCCTTCCCTTTTTAAAGGAGTTTGAGGTTTGGGACTCTCTGGTTTTGTGATAGAGATGTGAGATTCATCGATACTGCTTTCTATGAGTAGCGGAGTAGTGTTGACTATGTTCTCAATGCTTTCTGCTGAGGTATCGTCACTTGTTATGCTGATACGGGAGATATCAGACTTGTCCGTGACGCTGCTGTTGTCAGAACTAATAAGAGAGTTCTTTGAGTTTGAACTAGAAATGAGGTTTTCTTGTCCTTCATTAGTGTTCTCTTTCTCGAATGTTGTGTTCAGTACCATCTGAATATCTGGTGTTTTTGATAGTCTTGGTGACTTTCTTTTTAGTTCATTATCAGTAGTTTCTGATTTCTCATAAGTTGTATTGACAACATTCTCCGAGATCGTATTATTGATATCAAAAGTATGTCTAAGAGATTTTCTCTTTGTAGCAGAACTGGATATGATATTGTTGTCTTTTTCAAAATCTTCCTTAGTTATACTAGCGATGGACAAGTTACTTTTATCGAATGATGCATCTCTGATACTTGATTTTCTGGTCATCGCTCCTTTTTTGAAAACATCAAAAGATGTAGAATTATCTTTCTCAAATGTGGTATCTCCTGCTTTGTCAGTTTTATCATAGGTTGTGTTCACACTGGATTTCTTTTCTTTTGGTTTAGTAGTACTTGATGTAGGTTGCACATCTTTTTCATAAGTTACATCTAGATCTTTACTTTTGTTGAAGGTAGAATTTTTAACAGTTTGTTTGCCTTTTTCTGTTTCTTGTTCAAATGTTGTGTTAAGTACAGTTTCTTGTTTATCGAAAGTTGAATCTTTAATGTTTGATTTCCTTCTTCTTAGCTGCTTATTTGATACATTGACAGCTGGTTCTTCATCTTTCTCAATAGTGTTACCATTTGTTATGGAAGCATTACTTTTGTCAAATGTAGAATCTTTAAGAATTGATTTTCTATCTTTTGGTTGTTTGTTAGAAACGTTTAACTCAATTTCTACAATTGGATCTTCCTTTGCAATTGATGCATTGCTCTTATCAAATGTGCTATCTTTCATTGTAGATTTTCTAATTTTATGCTGTTTATTAGAAATAGTGGAAACATCAGTATCATCATTGGCATTGTTATCAACTATTTCTTTTGCTATAGATGTGTTACTCTTATCAAATGTGCTATCTTTCACCATAGATCTTCTAGTTTTGTGAGGTTTGTTAGAAATATTGAAAACATCATTATTATCAACTATTTCTTTTGCAATAGATGTGTTACTCTTTTCAAATGTGCTGTCTTTAATTATGGATCTTCTAGTTTTGTGCTGTTTGTTAGAAATATTGGAAACATTAACATCATCATTTTCTTCCTTTGCAATAGACGCATTGTTTTTGTCAAAAGTAACATCTTTTAAAATAAAACTTCTTCTTTGCATTCCCTTGTCAAAGGTTTCATTATGTATAACTTCTTCTGGCATATTCTCTAGCTGTGATACTTCATTCAGATTTTTTACATTTGATTTTCTTCTCTTTAACTGTCCATTGCTAACTTTAGAATCATTTAAGTTACTTTCCATATCCTTCTCAAGGTTTGTTGAAATATTACTTTTATCAAATGTGTCATCTCTTGTGTTAGATTTCTTTCTCTTTACTTGTCCATTGGTTACATTGGAAACATTCAAAGTATCTTCAAGTCCTTTATCAGGATTATCTCTAGCCATGGAGACAAAACATTGGGCTAAAGTAGACTCTTCAGCGGCAAGCTTCTTTGTTTTAGCACCTTTGTTGTTATTTTTATTTTCATAAACTTTATCCATAGACATATTTACTGATACATCATTTTTGTCAAAAGTAGTAGTTTTACTATTTTTTCTGTTGATTTTTAAAGGGTTATTCTCCGCAGCGCTGTGGAATGAGTCAACAGACATGTTACTTCTATTCAGTATGGGGTTTTTAGAATTATCATTTTGTGGGACATCCTCAACAATTATGGAACTTGTCTTTTTCCCTTTCTTCTTCTTCTTTTTGGACTTCTTAACAGGTGCTTCTTCTAAAGGAGGTGCATCTTCAGTAGGAGCATTGTCAATGATCGCCTCTACTTTCTTCTTTTTCTTACCTTTCTTAGATTTTGGAACTTGTTTAAACTCAGCTGGTACATTTTCGTGGTTCTCGGTTTCCTCAGCGTCATCAACTCCCTTGAAACGGCGCGACTTTCTTATAAGATTTTTCGTTTCAGTCCGCGTCTCTAACTGATCACTGTTTTCGATTGGATTATGTTCTTTGAGAGCATTTTTACGTAAATACCTGCTTGATTTCGTCTCAGCCTCCTGTGTTGTCGCTGTATCTCCGAGTGGTTCATCGTCAGTAGGATAACTCACGTAATTGTTACGTTTCTTGTTTTTAATTGATACGCTTAGTAGTTCGTCCAAGTTCTCTTTTACTCGCTTGCTCCGAGTCTTCCTTTCAGTCTTCACAGCTCGCTCTTGCTCCGTCGTGGCGCCATCTTCAAGCAAAGATGTATGAATCCCTGAAATACGCGGAAAAAATCGGTTATTTTGACGCGTCTGCTACAGATGCATGTAGTTTAACATAATGATAACACTGACAAAACTTACGTTTCCCGGATCTGGTAGACATGTTTTAAAAATGTTTTGCGTATAATATAGTATTTATAATGTTCATCCACACTGTTTACATTACTTTAATAAATACCTTTCCACATTTGGCCGTTTAACGTTTACAAAATTTCAAACGTTTGTTTGACGTTGACGTCATTGACAAACTTGACAGACAAGGAACGGTCCACCAAAGGCCACAAATAATCACAAACTTTTTGCTGCGAAATGCATCTAATAATGCGCCATAAGTTAAACAAATTAATACATAAATTGTATGAAGGCAAACATTACCATGATACGTAAACCCATCTAATATTTTTCCGTAATTCAACAATTAAACGATCGATGCTGCCAGCTCTTATTCGGCCCAGAAAGAAAATATCAGAAAATATTTTTGTAAAGCCATAGAACGATTTATTTTTTCTAGTTTTTTTGTAAATATATTCTGAATTTGTTGAAAATTAACTAATATATAAAATCAAATTAAAATTTCTTTACTTTTTCCTAATAAAAGAAAACAAACATTTTATCAATTCAGTCAGCAACACCTGTTGTTATCTGTCAAAATAATAACGAACGAACCAACAAGCAACGCGGTACAACTTTTTCGTAAGTTTACACTTAATTATTAAGTTCCAGTGGTACACAATGATGCACGTCATGTTCTATAAATACTCTACAGCTGTGAGTTTCCAGTTCCAAAAACGGGTGTTCTGAGAAACGAATTTGTGTTTCGGGCGTTTACAAAACGTCAAGTGGGCTTGAATGAGTCAATTACCCATTGGAACACAATGGAGAGACAGTGTTACATATTGGTGTTGTTATTGTTGTGTTGGTGGGGTTGTAGCGGCGACCGAGGCGACTACATCGGCTGCTACAAGCTGATGGTTGAGAATGTGCTCAACACTCACACCGGACAATCCGTGGACGTCTGTCTGTCGGCGTGCGAGCAAGTATACTACAAGTACGCTATCCTAGGAGAAGAGTCGACGTGTTTCTGTGGGAACGCACCCGGAAATTTCCAACTGCCTCTAGACTCTTGTGGTACTCAATGCCCTAAGAATGACAGTCAAAAATGCGGCGGAGAGAACGCCGCAAGTGTCTACGACACCGATGTTTTCTCCCCCGGACCACCATCATCCATCAACGTTACCAATATAACTGAAACTACAGTGAGGGTGCGCTGGACCGCCCCTAGTGCATACTCATCCATATCTGATTATATAATAAGAGCTATTGTTCTGGAGACCTACACAGATGCTGCACTCATTGATCTAGAATGGAGAGTATCAAATAAAACCTTTTACACTGAACTATTAAACCTCCAACCAGGTTCTAAGTATCAGATTGGAGTGGTTGCAGTTAACAATGGTTTTGAAGGGCCTAATATTACAACTACAGTAGAAACAGTGATAGGAACACCAGACCCCAGCCCCCCAGACATAGAGATCAGGGATAGGAAAGGAGATAGGATGGTGGTGCACATCCCTGAAGCTAAGAATGTCAATGGGCCTGTAAGTATGTACAGAATTGTCGTCTCCATTGAGTTGTACCAACAAGGGTTTATCGTTGCTACCCTTGGGAATCACACATATGCCACTGATAATGGTCTCCCTTACTACATAACTGCTGAGTTAGACCCTGATGATATTAAGCATGACTTTATCATAGGAGACAGACATACTTACAATGGATTCTACAATGCTCCCCTGCCGTTGACTAATGACATAGATGTGTCATTAGGAGTTGTTAGTGAAAAGAATTTTGTGAAAAGAATCCGCTATGCAGAATCAGCTAAGAAAATTATCTTGAATATTAATGAGCCTGAAGAGACTTCACCGATGGTCATAGCACTTGGAGCAGCTATTGCTATCAGTGTGGTATTGCTGCTGATTGGTGTGGGGCTGCTCATCATCCTGAGAAAGAGGATACAGATAGTACGGTCACAGAGAGGCTCCCAGTCCATGCCTTTGAGTATGAGTGAACCATGCATGGAGATTGAGAACTCAAGTTTCATTCAAGAAGATGATGCAAGAGTAGATTATTACAGCAATTTAAAAAGAAAACTATGGAACATACCGAGAAACCTCATAGACATAGATATCTCCTGCATAGTTGGTGTTGGCAGTTACGGCAAGTTTACTAGAGGGAAAGTACAACAGCACGGGGCACAGACCCCAGGGCTTGTGCAGGTGGTTGCAGACAGGGAGCTGGAGAGACCTGACAAGAAGCAGATGTTGCAGGAACTGGACCAGCTCATCAAGTCCAGTGAACACGAGAATGTGATCTCACTCATAGGCTTCTGTGAAACCAATACAACCTTATTTGTGGTCCTAGAAGACAATAAGCACACCTTGAAGGACTTGCTTCTTCAGAGCAGACACAGAGATCTTCAAAATAACAAGTTCTGCCTTATACCTGAACACAGATTGCTGCAGTACTTTGTTGATATAGCTCGAGGTATGGAATACTTGCATAGTAAGAAGATTTTACACAAACGTCTCAGCTGTCGTAACATCGCGATTGCAGACAACGGCGTCGCCAAAGTGTCTGGTTTTGGGCTCTCTCACATGAGACCCTTGCATGAAACACCAGACTACACCAGATGGACGTCCCACGAGATGTTGCGGCAGACGAGGTTCAATCCTAAGGCTGATGTGTGGTCGTTCGGTATCCTCATGTGGGAGGCGCTGACAATAGGCGCCACTCCTTACTTCCATAGCGCTAACAAGGACGTCGCGGCGCGCATCTTGCGCGGCATGCGGCCGTCGCAGCCCTCGTACGTGGGCGACGAGCTGTTCCAGCTGTGCCTGCAGTGCTGGCAAGTGGACCCCGACGAGAGACCCGCCTTCCCCAGCCTGGTGCAGGA
>NDFZ01004871.1:118725-128963 GCA_002192655.3 Mamestra configurata
GCGGTACCGGAGCGTGCGTGGCGGGCTACTGCATGAGGCCGGAGATGGCGTTGTGGCGCGTGCGCTTCAGCTCCTCCTCCTGGATCTTCTGCTCGATGAGGTACTGCGCGTTGGAGATGGCGGTGGGCGTGCCGGTGATGGTGACGATGCGGTTGCGCGTGCCGGGCGCGAACGTGCCCTTCTTGGAGATCTGGATGTTGGCGCCCGACATCTGCTGGATCTCCACCAGGCTGCGCCCGCCGGGGCCTGCAACGTGCACCGGACGGGCCTTTACATCTACTTCTTTTTTATAATTAGGTAGCCCAGAAACCCAAGAACCAGAAACTGGGATAAATTTAATCTAAAATGACTACCTACATTGGAATGAATTAAAAGCTGTAGTCAGAAAAGGGTGAATTTTTAAAGTGTGCGTGGATGGCCACATCCGAAACTATGAGGAATAGTGAACACACTGAAAGAGTCTCGAGCTCGATTTTGGTGAAAACTAAAAATGCATCATTGGATTTTGAAAAAATCGGTACTTGTTCCTAGCCGGGAACCGAGCCAGTTAATTTTAAAAAAACGCCCTGTAAAAATGAACGCTTTCCTTTAGTTTACTTCCCAGAATTCGATCCTTAGTAGCGACACTTTCGAATGGTGTAATAATAGTTTGTTTTTTTTTTTTAAATCAACTGGTTCTATTCCCGGCTACAAATACCGATTTTTCCAAAATCCAATGATGCAGTTTTAGTTGTCATCACAATCGGGCATGAGACTTTTTACGGTGTTTTTCACTATTCCTTATAGTTTCGGATTGGGCCATCTACGCACACTTTAAAAATTCACCTTGATACTGCCCGACCCTTCCGAGGAATACATGTGTTCGTCTATCCAGAAAAGAGAAAGGCCGCCACAATATTTTTTTTTTGAAGTTAGGTTTTAGCTTAGTACCATATTTTAGAATCGTAACGTGTACAACCAAGGCTTGGAACTCCCTTCTGGAATCTGTCTTTAAGTCAAGATTCAATAGGGTTATTTTTAGGCAGCCGTGCTACAATCGTCGACCACATCATCGCCATCAGGTGAGATAGCGGCCAGACGAGAGCCTGACAGTAATGAAAAGAGTATCGATACAAGTGTAATAGAAAAGAGTAGGAACTGACCTAGTATAGCCCCGACGATGACCTCAGCGATCTCCACGTTCTTGGAGTCCTTGGCGCCCGCGTCGGCGGGCGTGGGGCTCTTGGACAGCGGCAGCAGCGACGCCGAGGGGAAGCCCGCCACGCCGCCCACGCCACCCACGCCGGCCGACAGCGAGATGGGCGCCACGGCTGGGGGGCGAAGCGCCTCGAATGCAACCTCCGCGAAACGCTCTAAGGAGCCGCCGCGCGCGCCGCCTGCGAGCGTCATACGTCAGCACCGCGTCATCGCGTGTCCGCGTCTCCGCGTCATCGCGTCATCGCGTCACCTCGGGCCCGGCGCGAGCCAGCGACCTTACATTAGAACGTTTCGCGCTGTTGCGGACAGACTCACAGTTAGCGCAGCGCCGCAGCACGTCGCACCGCACGACCTAGCCAGCCTACCGACTACGACTCGACTCTTCTTCCGACGTGTTTCTAAAGTGTTGCTATACCGACTGTCATTTACTTTTACTGTTAAATTATATTCGAAATAAGGGAGTTAATATTTCAGCGTGCTTTATGAATAGTTAATTAAAATGAAGTAATAAATAAATATTCCATCAAGGGAAGCGACCCCAACATATGTGGAATGCGCTAGGAAGGATGCTTGATTAATTGAATAACGATTAAAAATTATGTGAAATGCCATTCAGCAAATAAAAAACTAGCTTATTTTGGAGATGTTAACTTTCGAATAAAAATAACAAACATCAGACATTATGGATAGTAATGAAAAATATCGTCATTAACGACTCGATCTGGGCTTTAGATTCCATAGAAGAAATATGTACCATTATAGTATTATTGAATGCTTACCGCAAACTGCACATATAAATCTAAACTAAAGTAAAAAGGTAATGTTTATTTATTTGATTGCTTGTATGTTTATTACGATTTGGTCCAAAAACCACTCAACCGATTTAAAAAAATATTTCCCCATAAAAAGTTTCATTGTTAACTTATAACATAGGCTATATTTTATTTAAGAAAAAAAATACGTGTTCTCTACGAAAGTTGCAATAATGTATTCCAAAGTAGCAAAATTTTGCCTAATAAATTCATTATTTGGCGTGCACTGAGAAAACTATTGATGATACATAAAAATAATGTACTACATGATTAATGTACTCATTATTATCTATAAAAAAGTCCGCGAGGCTATATGTCTAACTATAATGGTTAACTCACAATGACAGCTTTTTATTCAAATTATTCAATCAAAACCAGGATGGAATGGAATAGTGGTGATTTTGGTATCATGATATTAATATTTGTCCATTTAATTTGATTTTATAATAAAGGTTGATTATGTATATGTAAATTGTACTTTAAATTATTCAATACGGACCTTTCGTTTAAAAGAAAGGACGGGTATAAAAATGCTCTAAATAAAAAAACCGTTGTGGTTTGAGCGAACTGGGGAGAATCTTAACGCTTGGTCCGATGAAGTTGAATGATTGGATTTTACGAAAATAAACCCCTAAAGGGACGAAAAGGGTTGATGAAGTTTTTAGGGAAGGACATTATTGCTTGCTTCAATTTACGTGGAAATTGGTATGAACTAACTAAAAGTGAGATAATTGAAACAGATCTAACAATTTTTGCATAATCAACCCCTGACGGGGTGAACAGGGTGAACAGTATCGCTGATCCTGAGACCACAGAATCAGCAGCAGAAATGGCTGGGTAATTGATGAAAATTGTTGTGCTTAATTTTCCAAAGGGGGGCGTTGAAATTTGTGGAGTACCTACTAAATCCGCGCAGGCGAAGTCGCGGGTGAAGCGCTAGTAACTCATAAAAGATGAAAAATATTTACACGCTGAAATATTACAGTCTAAGAATTGTGACTAAGTGAATCTACGTATACTGTACTGTCATGCAGCGGGTAGTGTTGTGACGGCTAAGTAGCGGTGCGGCGGAGTGGCGGCGACGGTACGAGTGTCGCCGCGTGCAGGCGCGGGCGGCGCTGTCGCGGACATACATGATACAACACAAAAGAACAACTTTACCGACAACCGCTTTTTCTGGTGTTTCATAGAAAAAACTTAACTTTACTTACATTTCTTTTTTTTTAATTACAATTTCGCTAGAACTAGACAAAACTATTATTTAATTCAAATAAAAAAGTTATATAAAGTTGGGTGTTACTCTTTTTTACAAAGTGTAATTTATATAAATACATTTCAGATTACAGAACTTTGTTCTTTTTAGAACATTTTACTCTAAAGTTGTTCTTTCTATTATTTATGTCATGGATCGGACTTGCTTTTAAAATGTGCCAATGAAGCGCTAAGTGTACAAAATAAAGGTGCAATCTGCATACATAATCAAAATCCACTGTTACTGATATAATCACAATGTGAGAATCCAGTCATCAATGTATTTATCATCGCAAACTAAGTTTTTTTTTTCCAATGCAATCGACTTCAATTTTATTGGTATCAATTTTTTTTGGTTTATTTTTGTCATGGATTTTAGGTAAATTTGAATATAAACGTCCGCCCATAACACAAGCTCATGTTATGTATTGCCGACAGAATGGTATGGAAAAGCGATGGGCAAGAGAATTTGGAAAAACTTCGGATAGATATTAATTAAATAAACAAAAAATTAAACTGTAAGCCAATTGTGTTATTAGGATCAGCAATACAACACTTGAAACACCATAAAAAATATGTAAGCATGCAATTAACGATATAGTATACATAGTCTTTTCTTAGTTATAAACCGTGTTTCGTTTCAAAAGTCATTATATTCACGCCCCACTGGATTTTACAAGATGCCTGATATGTTTTAGTCTTTTTGGTAACACTTATAGGCCCACATCATTTGCTGTGTGTAATCTGAAATCACATTCACACCTGAAAAACGTCTGTATATTAGACACCTATGCTCCGGTAGTCCGGGGCTCCGGCACAGCGCGTCAGCGAGCCTCTCAGCCGAAATATGGTTCAATAGGATCACATGCACTTGTATTGCGCTCAATCAAGCTAGGTTCAGTCTAAATAACCCTTTTTGATTCAATTTCGTTTTAGAACAATACAACAAAAAAATAAAACGTTTGATCTTCTCATTTGAAATAAAACACGGCAGAGTGAGAACAAAAGCAAATTGAAAGTTATTGTCACGACAGCCAATCAGATACCAAGACAGAATGACAAGCGTTGTGAAATTTAGAATTTGGAAGCGATGTGTGAGGGTGGTACCACCGCGGTGACGTCACCGGGGGCCCTCTGTCGCCGGCCTGCGCCGGCCGGACACAACTCAATATTGGAAATAGTTTGGTTCAACCATACTCTTCAAAATCTTCAAAGAGGAATTTTGGGTAGAAATATAATGAAATTCGTCATTTCGTCACTTTGGGAGAAAATGAACATATCCAAATCTCAGTATATTTCTATCATTATTAAGTTCAAATCAGATTAAGTCATATTTGTACAAGTTTTCTGTGGAGATTATTTATTTTCAAACCATTAACAGTAAGTATATTGAGGACACAGACATTTACAAGACCGAGATGTCAAGCATATTTTTTTTTTTTTTTACGAAAACTATATAAATATTCTCCACAGAATTTAATAAAAATCATTAATAACACCAGTAACAGACAGTTCAAGTTGTTTTCTTCCGTATGCACACAATTAGCTCCGAGGTCTAGTTAGAGCGAGCTAATTAGGTAGTATTATTATAATTACTGGTCTTATCAAGATACATATTGTAATATTACATCATAGAGCATATTGTTCTGTTGCCAACTGTATGCTAGATTTTATTATTTTATTATGTTTGGTCTAATTAAGAACTGTGTTTAATTTACATTATAATAAGAAAGGATTTACTTTTTGTAGTTATATTTATTGAGGAGGAAGTTTTAGTTTATTTGGTTAAAACAATAAGATACAATGAGAAATTATATTAATGTTCTTTTGCATTAATTTTAAAGGGGCTTAAGGCTTTAGGTTTTTCATATTTTATTTGTCGTGTAACACAACATCTAGCAGCGTTTTTGATTGAATTGGACGCCGTTGGTAATTTATGTAGATTAGTTTTCTTTCTTTTGCTCGCAGAATGCGCCGTGCTCAAGACGCTGCGGTCTGAGGCTTATTTCAGGGTAGCATATAGTATCTTCTATTTCTTTTAAAGAATTGTTTGAGTCTTCGATGTGAAAGTAAGTTCCTGCGTTACAGGGTGCTAAGCTGTCAAATGAGGCAAACGAGCGAGCTGGCCAGATCGCTTCGAATAATATAAAAGTTCACATTAAATTAGCTAGAGTCATTAATTATAGGATGAAATAATAAATTCAAGTCTTTAGTTGTGAATTTAGATAATCTTTTTTATTTTATACCCATTGTAAGTTACTTTTTATTAGCTATTTTATATATTGAATAAGTCATCAAGAACAGTAAATTGTCTCCTCTATTCTTTGGAACATATCTTTCTGACTGACCGACTCTTCTTCAATTCTGTTTATTTTTCTTAGTTCCAATATGCAATGGCCCCTGAATGAAGGCTCAGCCCGCACACTTATCAGGTAGGTAAGGCTACTAGGTAGTATGTGCGTCCGAACCTGAGTACATACCGAGCGGGACCTGCCCGATGGGCCCGAACACGGCGGGAGGGTCCTGCGCCGGCAGCGGGAAGTACGCGGCCGACAGCGGCGGCGCCGGCAGCGCGGCCGGCAGCGCCAGGCCCAGCACGCCGTGCTTCACCAGCAGCGCCAGCGCCGCGCCGATCTCGCTGATGCCGGCCTCGCTGTAGCCTGCCTGGCGCAGCGCCACCTGAGGGGACATCGTTACCTTATATTAGACGAATTATTCACATGAAGACACTCCTCTTTTACACGGCACTTTTCGTCAATTTACACTAGATGAGCCGTTGTTTTTTAGCAGGCTAGGTCAAAACTCAATTTTTATTAATTGCCCGCCCGTCACCATTTCCTAGCTAAAGCACTAGGAAGTGGTGACGGGCGGGTGTTTTGAGTTTCTTCCAGTCTAACGGAATTCAGATAAGTACTCATATTTTACGGAGCGACTATCTTACTGACCTCCAAAAGTGACTGGGCACTGGAAAGACTGGTATCAGATTCCCAGGATTCTGACTACTTGTATAACTACTGTCAAAATTCTTCGTATGACAGCAGGGACTAACAAGTTAACGTGCTGCCTGATGCACGGAGAAACAAGTCTATGTAAGGTATGGTCACCCATCCACCGACCGACTTTATCTTGAAGATCGACGATGTGTGGCTGTTATAATTAGCACGCGGGTATTGTCAGGCACCAGCTGCATGCTTGTGCGTACCTTGATGTGGTCGAGCGTGTGCTGCGTGATGGGCGCGGGCGGCTGCGAGCCGGGCGGCGCGAGGCTGAGGCTGAGGCTGAGCGCGCCGAGCCCGCCGCCCACGCCGCCCACGCCGCCGTTCACCAGCACGCCGCCCACGCCGCCGCCCAGCGCGTGGTTCTGTAACATGTCCATGCCCTGTGACCGGAGGCGATGGGGGGATGAATACACGGCAATGAACGGTTTAACATAAAATGAATTTGGTTAATAACAAAGACATGTGATACTATAAAGCCCAGTTTCTTGAACGTAAATTATCTCAAATGAGACAAATTATTGTCAAAAGCGCGTTATCTAACCGTAATTGGTTGGCAGAGGTTTCAATTGCCAATCAACTTGTGTAAAATTTGTGACAGGTCGATATTTTTTTTTTCAAGAAACGGGTTTAATTTTCGCACGTAATAATAAACCTAGAGTAATATTGTGACTAACAAAATTCGAAAAATGTAGAATATGAAGATAATACTAGTAGTGACTTTACTTCGTGTTTATTATCCGAGGAGTGAAGGTGCAACTAGACCGCAGTCAATATTGATCGCCTCATAATAGGCTATATTCAATGTTCTTTAATTCTTTATTGTACATCATAACAGCTTATATTAATTCACAGTGATTTAAATAGTTCATGTACAAAGGCGAGCTTAACTCAAAATGAGTTTTCTACCAGCAAACCTTTGAGCGATAGAGATCACAATAGAGGGTAGGATCCAGTGCACAAATTTTACAATGCTACATTTTTAATCATTCAATCAATTATGTAGGCATGTGGACCAACCACATGCCAGGTACTTAACAGAATTTAGTTACTTTTTTGTCTGAAATCTAGTTGCAGTCAGTATCAGTTCAGTTTGCCAGTGCTAGCTAGGCGAGGCATCTCATTGGTTAACTTTCTTAGCTGCGTCGCATAGCCCTGGTAGAGAGAGAGCCAGCCTTGTGCGCAGTGCCTACCAGCAAGTTTTTTGTAAGCAGTAATTAATTTTTAAAAATTGTGTACGCCAACTTGCTTCATATTATCATGCATAAGACTGGTTTATCCCAAAATATCAAATATGGTATTCTACTACTTAGAAAAAATATAATTATAATTAGTCCGTCCGTCAGATTTTCAAAAAATATTGGACACGTATGTTTTGTCATTCAAATCGCTAAAAAATTATAAAGATAAAGCTCATCAAAGAGGGGACTGGTGACGTCACGTCGATAGTAAAAATTGTACTATCGTGACGTCATGCGAGTTCGCAACGCACTGTATCTTCGTCATTTTTTTTTATGTGAAAAAGAAAAAAAAAATACGTGTCCAATATTTCTTGGAAATCTATCTGACGGACTACTTAGATTTTTTTATTTCAGTAGAATATACCACTGTTACATAAGTACAATCTGCCAGTGTATTCTGTAAACATCTGACTGTGCAAACTTAGGTGGATCACTCCAGCGCGTGACTTGAAGTGTTCAGCCGGTCGATTCTGTAAACAGGTTGAAGAAGGCTTAGGTGAAGTGATCACGAGGTGAGCTGTCAATCCATACAATCAAGATGTCACGTGATCACGAAGCGAGCTGTCATTCCATATTATTTATATGGATTGACAGCTCACCTCGTGATCACTTCACCCAAGCCTTCACTTCGACATGTTTACAGATTCGGCCGGCAGTCCTCCATGATGGGATGGTTGGGCGCTCACTTTATGTCCACATCACCTCGGTGAGACTTTTACAGAATCGACCGGCTGATGTCTATAACATTTATGTTTTCGTGTCATATGTGTAAAAAAATTACAAATATCTCGTCGAAAATCGAAATGTTTAATCATTTCGATTTTCGACGAGATTTTTGTAATTTTTTTTTTAACCCCAAACCAAACTATTTGTTGTGATTATTTCAACCCAATATAGTGTAAGAGTTAGTAGAGTGTACAAGTACTAGTGCACACATAGTGTAAGCGGTTAGTGTCGGTGTCGCTAGCTGCTCCATACAATGGCCCCTACGCTTGTTCATATTATGCCCGGTTGCTGAGGTTTCTATCAGTCATTTATCGGTCCGTAAACGCTATTTGTCATAACGTCATCGGTTGGTTAATGGACAGATTAACCACCGATAAAGTGCCAAATTGTAATATTAACGGAATAGTTAGACAACTCTTTGTGGTATATTGAACAAAAATTTGAATTGTTTTACGTAAAACTAGCTGTCGCCGGCGGCTCCGGCCGCGTTAATGTCGCAAATTATCCCAAGGGAACATACTCCCGGGATAAAAACTTGCCTATGTCCTTTCCCGGGACTCAAACAATGACTATACCAAATTTCATCTAAATCGGTCCAGCCGTTTGCGCGTAAAGAAGTAACAAACATACACACACACTCACAAACTTTCGCCTTTATTATATTAGTGTGAAGTGTGATGTGATGTTCAGTTATCATAGAATTCTCAATGCTTGCGCTTTGTTCACCACGGAGAGAGGGTAACTGCTCATCGACTATTCAGCTTCAAGACACCTGATATTAGATATGAGTCGACTGGTTTCAAAGGCAATCTCATCATTTAATTTACCCGATAATTTTGAATATATTTTCCTATGGCATTAAATATCTAAACCGGTGACATGACGTTGAAATTGCTCCCTTAAATTTAAGCATAGATTTTTAATTAACCAATAATTTTCAAAAACTCAGATTTGCTACCTTAAAAAATAGACGACTCATGTCTCCCTTAGTTGTCTCTGTCCTGAGATGATGTTTTATGCGGAGTGTAGTGGCTGAACAGTAGAAACCTAGCAGACTAGTGGGCTGGGGGCCAGTGCATGGAGCTGCGTGCGGCGTGTTCGGTGTCAGCGAGTCGCCGGAGCCACCACTAGCACACGCTCACGTGCCTCACACACAGGGGCGGCGCTCCACCGCTCTACGATCATACGTCTTATCGATTGTTTTGTGATAGTGGTGTCGGCCATGTGGTACAGTGGTTTAAGGTGCAGTGCAAACATTCTAATTCTATGAGGCGACTGAGCGAAGTAAGGATCTGTGATTTTATTTATTTCACATAGGTAAAACTGACATCAAAGTTGTGGTTCTCCATTTCAACCTTATGATGGACAGATATGCTCTTTATTGTACACTATAAAGAATAGAATTACCCAAGTTTTTCAATTGCTAAAAATCAGTTTAGTCAGACCAAAAAAAAACAAGATTAATTACAACCAGAATCACATAATCTACTATTGTACTTTTCTTAATCCACTGACTTGAGCGTCTTAATTGACACATAAATGAGCAAGGCTTGTCGCTCATCGGTCTCACTAGAGTACTACCTTGCCCCTGAACCACCACACCATACACAACCTCGACATCTAAACCCCAAACCCTGGAGCCCCGTGGAACGCCCCCGCAAGCTCTGCCATAGGTCAGGGGTCACAAAGGAGCGTGTACGAGAGGTCACCTCTTTCACCTCAGCGGTGGGCACGGCGTAGGGCGAGCCCGTGGGGTTGTAGTTGGCCACCGGGCCGGCCACGTCGGCGTACGACACGTTGGGGCACGAGCCCGACTGCGGGTCGTCCACCACCTTCTGCAGGATCATCAGGCAGGCCTTCTTGTTGTTCTCTTTCTCGCCTGGAACGAGGATTGACGATATTAGTAAGTTCGTATTTCAGCGTACTAGAGAAAATGTATGGAAGATATTGTTGCTGGGAGGACCGTGTGCTTCGTACGAAGCACACGGCGCGCGGCTGCGATCTATCTGCTCTCT